>JBBPNU010000792.1:0-13086 GCA_038091055.1 Leccinum angustisporum
AGTGGAGCTTCGTCGTCTGCGAGAACTTCACAGATCTCATGCAGGAGGGCCTCGCGTGTCCCTGGAAGGCATCCCTTCTCCTGCGCATACCGAGCGCCGAACGCATATGGCATGTCATCAAGGACGATGGACTCAGCTGTGTTCCATGTGCGTGAGCATCTCATCATAGCTTCGACTCGACCGACCTACCGGCAGGTTCTATCACATTCATCATGCGAACCATAGTGACACCAGTCTGCACGGTGACCCCTTCCACGAATCCTGCTTTGAGTTCTTGAAAGTTTTTCTCCTAATCGTTGATCTTCGAGTCGATGTCAGAGAGCGTATATTTTGCTGTTCGAATCCCTGCACAGGAAATCAGGCGAGACGAGGATCGAACTAACGACAACGACTGACAAAAATTCTTGCGCTTCGTATAGCCGGCGATAAAGTATCCACACTCTGTCACCTGCCGGATCAAAAGCGTAATGGTCTTCAGGTGCGTCTTGATCGCTTCCAAAGGTTCAACGTCGTGAACGAACACAAATACGTCGCTCATCATGCCAGCCAAACGAATGATCCGTTCGTCCCGATCTTTCTGCTTCAGGAGCACCTAAGCGAAAAGTTTTCATCGATCAGCGTCGACCCGGACATCGAGAAAGACAAGAACCTTGTTCGCAGCTGATATGACGGACCAAGCCAGCGATGCGATCGGATGAAGCTACTAGTATATGGTTTTCAGAAAGTGAGCAGACCAAGATACGGAACGGCAAGCACCTCTGTGATACCGGCCACGATCTTGTTAGTAAACAGCTCCATCTTTTCCAACAGATCATGCCAAGTGGTTCCGAATGTCTGTATCTGATTTGCAGCCTGTGTGCCAGTATCGACAGCGGAACCCAAGAGGCCGACAGCGGTGGGCGTGGTGAGATCGGGAATCGTTTCGGTCGCCCTAGTGACTGCGTCTGTAGCCTGACGATCGTCCGCATTGACGGTTCTGAGCTGCTCAACGACCAATGCTAACTTGACAGTAAACCCAGAAAGATCGGCCGCATCAGAGGCATCCATGCGAAGAGGCTCTTCAAACACTGTGACCGCACAGATTGCGTCAGTGAAACATGGTCTGCAAGCACACAGACTGCACACCTCCATCCTTCAATCTGCCCAACATCCCGCCGACGGTATCCTTGAGACATCCAACCAGCTGGCCCTTTCGGAGGCGGTGCCTCCTGTAAACGTTTACGAGTACGGCAAAACTTTCGTCGCCGTCACTGAAAAGATTGAGCCCCACGGCGTACAATGACGGACATGGACCCACAAAAAAAATGTATCGTCCCAACGAGTGCGAGCTTTCCTCTCCTTCGCTTTCTTCGTCAGGCGTGATTTATCTCCCACGGAAAATTCGACCTGATACTGTCTGGCAGTACCAAGAGTGCGGCGCTGTGTAGAGCCGATTTCGATATCTGAATCAAAGTTAACTCGAACATGCACAGAAGGATCGACATCGTAGACTTACTCTTGACTGTGATTGATTTTAGTCTGGAACAGGTCTCAGTATGCCTCCAAGCCAGTCAAGCAGATATACTTACGCAACTGTATTCGCGTTGCCTTCAACAACTGTGCTGAGTGCGTTCATGATGATGTATGTATCGAATAGACGATGAATGGACGTAGACGAACTTGAAACAGAACCCGTAGCCTCATGCGGTTGCAATGACTCAGTGCACCGCCACAGTCGGGAGAGGTTGGGCCAGCAATTTGCAGTAAACCAGGCTGGCTCTCTCTGCCTCCAGCTCAGACTGCATGAGCTGGATCAAGATGACCATTAGTAGACATCGTACCGAAATAAAAATCCGACCCGGGATCTATGCTGACATGGGGATCTACGCACACTACGCATGGACCTACACCAGCGCCCTCACCCTCTTCCGCATCTCTTCAGACCGCCCGCACCTCCTGCCTTCCGCGCGTCCAAAGACGACCTTGCCCACCTGTCCAGCTCGCCCCGCACGCCCCGCGCAGTGCAGGAAATCTGTCACGTTCCACTGCTCGTCCACGATGAAGACGCGTTTGACATCCGGACTGAAAGCGAGAGAGGAACGACGTCGAGATCAGCACGTGTGGCGTGTGCGCCGGATTCGAATGGCCAACCTGCAAAACCACCTTAGACTTGGGCGGCCGGGAAGCCGGCGTTGTCGCAGAGGAGGGAGAAAGGTCGCTCGACGACGACTTCAGAAACCCGTCCAGGTGGTGATTGTTCCCCTTTTTGCGTGCGTCCGTGTCCCCCGTCAGCGCGACGCACGCCACATCACGCTCACCGAGGAACGTCTTCATTTGCTCCACCTTGCTCCTCTTGTTGCAAAACACGACGATCTTGGACAGTTTCACCGCTCCGCCGGCAGCGTTCTTGGCGTGCGCGAGCGCATCTTCGGCCCACGCGCCGGATGCAGCGTTCGATGTCTGCGTCCTTGCTTCCGCCTGTCCATTTGGCCTGCTCGGTGCGTAACGTGCTGGGCAGGTGGTGTAGTTTCGGGGACGCGAGGACAAGCGCGGGGTGGTGGGCAGACAGGTAATTACTCAGGGAATTTAGAATAGTCGCGCTGGTCAATAAGAGATGGAAGGGATATGGAATCGGTTGCGGGGAATCGGATGTCGGCCGCGTGTTGTGGATCTTGACGGGAGAAAAGGGCAAGAGGGGTACAGGCTGACTCTTTGCCACAGCGATGCCTCAAATTCGGGATCTTCAAGCATTATTAGTATGATGCATGTGATCAAGAGGATTGAACATACCAAATAGAACGTCTGCCTCATCGATGATGACCCATTCCACGTTTTCCAGGCCCATTTCAGGTTCGTCCACCAGAACTTCCTGGTGGGGCAGTAGAGTCCTTCGATCCAGCCCTTTGCGCCTTTTCATGAGCTCTTTGTTCCCAATTCCAACCAGCCTGTTCGATCGAGATTGTCCACAACACGCGAAGTTTGATGACCTGCGAGAGCCTCTAAGGCTTACTAGCGAACCCTGCCAACTGCAGCGACAGTTCGTGCGTTGGCGCCAATAGGATCGCAGTCGGCTTGGCGTCTTGGCCCAATGTCTTCCTGATGCTCTGCAACAGACCGGGAAGCAATGGGGGCGACGCGAAATTTTCCGGAAGACTTTTCGCGAGGGACGAAGTAGAGAGGATTCAAGCGTCGCAATTCCGCTTGCTTTGGGTTTTTGCCGCTGTGAGGAACAACGTCTCGCTGGAAGGACGTACGCGACGGTGCGACAAGCGAACCGAGCTTCTTGGCTCTGCCTGTGGGCTGCAATAACTGTGCCAGACGGCTTTTCGACGAAGGAGCTAAAACATACGGCCGTTTGAGAGATTGTCAACTTGAAGGAGCAAACAAGGAAGCTCGCCAACGTTCGGGCTGCTCTTGCTCGCTACTGTTTTTCGAGCTGGACGCGTCGTTCGGTGTTTGGTTGTAAAGCTGTACGTTTGACTATAACAAAGATTTAACGGGTCTCCCTCAGTCGAAATCTTTTGTCTCGCCGTCACACCTGCGTCTACGATGCCCTCAAAATCAGTCTCGACAAGCGCGTTGTGGCACGCGACTTCGACATCAACGGATACGAAAATATGCTCAACAAACAATCCGTGCGACTCCGAGGTGTGTAAGAAGACGGTCAGGAGGACGAGGAGAACAGCATTCGGGAAAGCAGAGGGAGTGGGTCAGTCGAGTTACGCCTTTTCTTTTTCTTTTTCCTATGTGTATACCGTGACGCGACCTGACACGTCTGTGCTCATGCGACAGAAATCCTGTGATTGTCTGACCTCGTCTGGGGGTACTTATACCACAACGAAAGAGAGGGAGTGTTGCGTGACACGATCAGTCGAGCGGAGTACTCACGGAGAGCATAATAGGCGACGAAACAACGAGTTGTGGAGGGGGTGTGCGTGCATGCTCGTCGCAACGAGGGAAACGGTGAGGATGAGGGCCGCCAGACAGGAAGGGGTGTCCAACCAGGCCTATCCTTGGCCCAGGCTCATTCGTGCTCGCGTTCGAGGACGCCGCGCGAACGTTCACAGAGACCGTACTGCGGGATTTCGAACGGGATTTCCATGATCCTGAATTGCCTCCACCCCAACACTGCTGGGGCTCGGGGATCGCAGTGATGGGTGAGTACACGCAGACCTCGCCCGAACTCGGTCTGTGGCGTGTCCTAGGCACGTTCTTATTGGTCGCTTGATCTCCACCCAACCCAGTTTCACACATCGAACTTTGCCGTGTGCATGACGGAGCATGAGCCGCGTGAAAACGCACAAGCGTTCACTACGGAGGCATGGTGGCTAATATTGAAGTAAGAAGCCTCGAGCCTGTTTATTCCCGCGTTCGCCTTCTCCCGACCCAATAATGTCCTGCCGAGTCGCCCTACCGACCCAGCTGATCTGCATTCTGCAATTATTTCACATGTTCGGCTTCATTTCCAGACACGAGGCTAGGATTGTTCCACGTCGACAACAATCTTTTCAGTGTCAACTTGAATCTCGACTATGCTAAGTAGTCACAAGCATACGCAGGAGCTGGGATTGGAATGTTGAAACCCAATCTGATCTCGTCACCCGGTGGGACTCTACCTAGCTACAAGCTACAGTACGACATGCTAAAGTTTGCATTGATACACAGAGCGGCACAAGATCACCGTCGACAAAAAACTGCCCCAACTTCGCTGTTCTCGCTGACGTGAAAATGTGACAACTTGCTTCTGCAGCGAAGCGCAACTAACATAGCCAAAAAATTGCACTGATCGAAAGCATGGTGTAGATGGCACCACCGACTCACCACCCTTCGACCATCGCCCGCTCCGCTTTGCACTGCAGGCAAACTTGGTGGCATGCACTATCAAGAGTGCTCTCGGTTGAATCCGGCTTGCAAGTGAATCTAGATGTGTGTCCTGATTCCTCAGGTACGTTATCTCAAACTCTTCGCCCATACCTGTTTCGATGATCCGAATGTACTTCATCAGTTTGATTGTTATCCGAAACCGGTTAGTTCCTAGACATCCCGACATTTATTTAAGTCAGGCACACCTTGATGGTATCGGTGCTCCTCCACATTTGATTCCCAATGTTCTTCAAGGTGATCACAACCATCGCCATCACAGTGGCTGTTTTCGTTCTGGCCGTCCAAACACCTGATCCTAGCAGGGGGGAAAGTGATGGTATAGTCATACCACTCATGAAACGCTTTGATAGTACTACCGACGCGCGCGAATTTCATGCTACATCACATAACGTGTAAATCCACCTGTGATGTCCTCAGGCATTGTTTTTGCTCAGGCGTTTTTAGCAAGATCATTCGTGGGCCAAGTGGCATGGATGGTTCCGAAAGGAACACGGGAACGCCGCATCCTTCTGCTGTGAAACGGGACTGGTCCAGAGCTGGCGTTGGTTTGACAAAATTCGTGAACGGAATATGGTATGGGACCATTTTGATTGGCACTCCTCCCAAGTCCTTCACTGGTGAGTTTTTCCGTGCATTCGTGACACCCACTCACTCTAGTCGCCACCTCAGTCCAAATCAACACCGGTTCTAGGTAAGTGTTTTTCGTCAGTACCATCTACTCTTTAGTCTTATTCGACCCAGCGATCTCTTTATTCCAGCCTCAACCGGTGATCAGAACTGCAGAAGCCACCCTAACCTCTGGGATCCCGCATCGTCCCGCTTCGCTGGCACCAACTTGGATCTCAATACAGATTTTACGATATCATTTGCAGATGGTAAGATTGTGAGTGGTAAACAATATTGGGACAATGTAACCATTGCTGGTTTTACCGTATGTTTTTACTGTTTGCGGACATCATTACTTCCAACCGACCGATGAATAGGCAGACATTCAGACCGTCGGTGCCGCAACAACATACCCTTCAACTATGGAAGTATCTGAGTTTGCTCCAGATGGTATATTGGGATTGGCTTTCCCGTCTCTCTCATACTTTCATGGCCAGAGCCCTCTGTTTCACACACTCTTCAATGAAAGAAAGCTGTCTCAACCAGTGTTCTCACTCCAGCTCACCGATTCTGGAGGCGAGCTGTACGTCGGTGGAATGAACAGAGCGCTTTACGTTCAGAGCACCCTCGTCTTTACCCCTGTAACAAATCCGGTGAGCGCAAACGTCAGGCGGTAATGGATGTATACTTAGATTACCCTTTCAGGTTCTCTGGGAGCTGAAGATAGATAGCATTCGAGTTAATAACAAGATAGTTCTGAGAGATGTACTCGCCGTCATCGACACCGGTGCCAACTTCATTTATGGTGATCCGGAGCGAGTTTTGGCCCTGCACAAGGCGGCTGGCGGTGGGCCATACGACCCGGACTCAGACGAGGGTGTTTACTACACCTGTGAGTTTCGATCAGTTGGTACTTTTTTATTGACTCCCTGTAGTCCCATGCAGATTTTTTCCCGTCGTGACTTTTACCATTGGTGGAAAGGACTTTGTACTGCGTCCCGAAGTTCTCGACAAGGGACGGGTTAAGGAGAAGTCGCCAGCTTGCTTTAGCGGAATCGCGACTGTGGATCATAATCGTAGTGAGATTATTCTATTCAGCATTTCTTCTTCCCATGCTGAGCGGTGAACCCGATTAGATTTCTGGTCGATCGGGACCATCTTCCTCCAGCAGTTCTATACCGTCTTTGATTTCGACAGCCAATCACCACATGTTGGATTCGCACAGCTTAGATAACGTAATACACTATACGAAGCACTGGCAAGCTATGAGGCGTTTTAATACCGCCCCCTTAAATTAATCGGATTATAGATACCTATCTCTCTTTGCCGTACTTTATTGCATGTTCGCTTCAATATGTATGAAGGTTCAACGTTCAGTTACTAAAGCCTGCCTCATTGCACGGATAGTTGACAGGCCTAACGGTACCTGGTGGCTTCTTCGCCTCCGCCATCACATCGCATAGTCTCATGACTCAACAGTCCCCCAATTCGGTCCAGTGCCGTCCAACACTTGACGTATTATCATCAAGCTCCTAGATTCACGTTCGCAAGGTGTTCATCGAGTCGAGTCGAGTCAACGATAATACTTCTTCGATGCCAGTGGCTTTGATCTCTGGAAGCCCTTCAGTGCCGTATGTAGCACACCAAGAACAATACACTTAAGAAGCGCGAGATTCAACAAGGACTGTCAGCCGAGAACGGCTGACCTTACCTATCCCGAGCCTGGCAATTATAGACTTAATAAATCAACGAATCGATGATGAACTTACCCATTGAATGATTGAAAGATTGCGATCTGCAGCCTCTGATGGCCGGTCGGTCTACACACTCCTTGCAATCCCCCTTCCGCATCCAAACCCCACACCGTTCCCCAATCGAGTTTCGGATCTCCAAAGCTTCACCCCCCAAACGTCGAATGCGATCATATCAAGAAGCTGAGGTAAAACAACTCACCCTGTCACGACCTAACCCCAAGGCTCGGCATGGGGACACCTTTCCTGGGAGATCAGGTATCTGTGGATACCCACCACCGAAGTCAGTCGCAGAACCAAGATGCTTGATCGTCCTCGTCTGTCCGTCACGATTGGTGACAACTTTCCAGGTCCTCGTGTCGTCGCTGAACGTCGCGCTCATTACCGGAGAGCCAAACGATCAAGTCGAGGGCGGTTGCGTAACATTCGAGCCAATCGCCAAACTATGGATCATCCGAGTCAACTAGTATATATACGGACGGGTGGGTGAATCAAAGGTACTGCACCTTTGGGGCAGGGAAATAAACGGGCCAGGACGACGGAAAGCTGATCAACCGCAAGATGATCAGTGGGTCGAGTAGTACTGACCAAGTAATAGATTTCACTCACTCCAGGTATGGCATTCGATTGGCCCCATGTATCAGCGTCAGTAAACACGCATACAAGCATCCCGCGGATCGACTCACACACTGTATAGACAGTCGATCTCACGTCGGCGTCGATCCGAGAAAGTGGACATCCGAGTCGTTGCATGTTGGGTCCACTCACCTTCTCTGGGAATGCCCTGAATGCCTGGAGCCGAGTAAGCAAGGTCCACGCTGTCCACATGCCATTGGGCGTCGGGACCAAGGTTCAGAACGCGACCGCGATGCCCTTGCATGTATCGTCTCGAACTCGAAGCAAAATCGGAGAAACAAAGGTCGGGGAGCGGTTTGAGCCTCGTATCACGTCTTCAAGGAGGTGGAACACTGACAGACCAGAGTTCGGGGCCCAGGCCCACGAGCGGGCTTTTGATGGGTGCTAGGATTGTCGAATCATTTGACCAACTGAAAATGATCGATGAGTGCACAACACTCCAGCAACCTCGACGTCGATGCATCCTCCATCGATGCCGCATCGGCGCATCCCACAAGACTCGAGCAAGCCCAGAAGTGGCTCTCTGCGCTCGACGGCAGTGTCACAGTGTATCGAGCGGGGACCTAGTAGACTTTCGCTCTCTTCCGAATCAATGTGGCTTCTGGAAGGCCCGCATTCTCGCTGTAAGGGACCTGAGGACAATTTGCGGTCAGGTGCCTGTCACTGGCGGCGAGTCGGCGACTCCGAGATCGCTTCATGCGCCACTACCGCAGTATTACGTATTTATTCTCTGGCTGTTCATGCACATGCGTGCTCCACGGTGCCATAAATTGAGTAAGGACTGCTTCTTAGAAGACTTTCAGGTTGATTCTGACGTTTCCATAGATCAGTACATACTTCAGTAACGACGCGGCGGAGGCTAATCCTTTTCGAATGCCCATCAAGGATCACTGAACGGATATTGTAACGGGCGCCTCCGAGTTGCGTACCTGCGTGACTTGGCCGTTGAACTGCAAGCAGTGAACTTCATGAATCATTCAGAACAGTGAGTCGAAAGCCCGTTCATGTAATTTCTTTTTTCGCTCGCATTCGAGAAAGGTGTGATTAATATTAATGGAGGTGAGGCCTGTGTACATAGTACGTCACGGAGTACGTTTGCTGAAGCGATTTCAATGACTCGGAACGAGACTGACTCGCCGGAGACGCCACGTTTTTCACCTAATTTGGGCGTTTGTTGATGAGTCGAGATAGCAGCTCAAATTGATCATATCGCTTCCCTGGTGACAACGGATGAGGTACAATGAACCCTTGCACGGAATGCAGCACTATATAGACGAGCGCTCTACACAATGCACTCTTGCGACTTCCAAACCGCTTTCAAGTCTTCTGCCAGTGTCAGATGGCCTCCATATACAATTCCCCCGAATTCGACTGTCCGACCCTCCAGAACCTCAATGTTGATGCATTGTCCATCGACGACGCATCCCCGCAAGAGCAAGCCAAAAGATGGCTCTCCGCGTTTGAGGCCAGCGTCTCGAGCGAGGACCTGAACTCTCTCACCTCTCTCTTCCACCAAAATGGGTTCTGGAAGGACATTCTAGCCCTCACTTGGGACCTGCGGACGATCCGTGGCCATGCTCCCATCCGGCGGATGCTAAGCACCTGTCTTGCTGGGGCCGCCCCGTCGGCGTCCCACCTCCTCGAAGACGAAATACGAGGCCCGAAGATCATCAGGCCGTTCCCTGACCTGGTGTTCGTTCGCTTCTGCTTTGAATTCGAGACAACGCACGGCAGAGGCATTGCCGTCGTGTTCTTGGTTCCCACGTCCAACGGTACGTGGACGGCCTGGTCCCTGCTTACTCGGCTGCATGCCCTCAAGGCACACCCGGAGAAGGTGTGTAATCGCAAGTGCAGACTAGTGAAGCAGTATGCGATGCCCAATTTTTTTTTTAGATTGGGTCCTTGCGTGCACGTCTTCCAGACGCACCCTGCGAGAACTGGGAGCATCAACGCCGAAGCGAACTTGACTTTGCCGATGGGGATCCGACGGTGCTCGTAATCGGGGCCGGTCACAGCGGACTCGAGGTAGCAGCGAGACTAACTTGTCTCGGCGTCCCTACGCTCGTCATCGAAAGAAACAAGCGGATCGGTGATAACGTACGATTACCTTTATGTCCGTAAAGGCATGCTAACGTGACTTGTATTCAGTGGAGGATGAGGTACAAGACGTTGCACCTTCACAACACGAAGTGTGAGTCGATCTGTGGCGTTCGTATATATTTACGTCTCCGAGTCATGCTGAATCGGACGCAAAGGGTATAATCATATGCCGTATGTGGAGTAAGTACTACACACAGATTACGCGATTAGTGCCATCCATCGACTAATTACTGATTGGTTAGTTTTCCGGAGAAGTTTCCTGTTCATTGCTCTACTTCGGAGGTATTTTAATCCACACGTCGGTATCCATAATCGTTGACAATACACAGCTTGGTGATTGGCTCGAATATTATGCAACTACCCTCGACTTAAATGTCTGGCTTTCCTCCTCGATAACCAGCACAAAGTTCAGTCAAGACACAAAGAGCTGGCATGTTTGCATCAATCATGGCGGACAGACGAGGACAATGACCGTCAAGCATCTTGTGTTTGCAACCGGTTACGGTGGTGGGTATCCAAGCATGCCTGATATCCCGGGAAAGGTAGGTCTTTCTATGTCAGGTTTCCGGACCACTGTGAAATCTTGTTCAGAACGTTTTCCATGGATCCATACTGCACTCTATCGAATACACTGCTGTGGAAGACTACAAAGGAAAGAAGATGATCGTCGTCGGTGCTGGCAATTCAGGTTTGGCGTATCCCTCTGGATTAGTAGTTTTGGATGTCTGATCAGGTTTATATAGCTCACGATATAGCTCATGACTTTTGTTGCCATGGGTGGGACGTTACGATGTATGCATAACCAATCCATTCTTTCTCTCCCACTGATAGACCCATCACCTGCAGGATCCAGCGTTCACCCACATACGTGACTTCCAAGGAGTCAGTGACACTTTCGCACGCAGGTATGATCAAATTCTATGGCCATTCCATTGTTTCACTAACTCGCATGTGGGATACCAGATACGTACAATGATAACTTTCCGATCGAGTTTGCAGACGTACTCGGAGCAGCGTTGCCGTTTGCAACCCAAAAGCACTTGTTAAAGGCTTCGGTGGCCCGCAACGCGACTGGGATCGACAAGTTCGTTATGCTATTTAGACTGCCTATCTCGCATGAATGACCCTGACGAATAGGAAACTTCTCGACGACCTGGCAACAGCTGGGTTTCGGACCTATCTCGGCCCAGATGGGGCGGGCCTCCTGCCTCTGAAATTAGAAAGGACCGGAGCGTTCTATATCGGTCAGTCATGATATTCGAGCCGTCTATCCCTATTTAATACTGACAAACTGCACAACTAGATACGGGTACCTGCAAGGAGATAATCAACGGGGCTATCAAAGTGAAAAGTACTCCTGGCATCCGAAAATTCACAGAGGGAGGCGTCGAATTGGAGGATGACACAGTGTTGGAAGGGGATGTCGTCATATTCGCAACAGGGTGAGTGGTTCTCTCCCTGATTTTCATCGTTTACATCAACTTTCTTTGATCGTGGGTGACGATAATGGTTCTTTGGGTGGTAAAGCTTCGGGGAGTTACGTGATTCAGTCGTGGAGGTCTGTGGACCGGATGTTGCAAAGAAGGTTGGGAAAGTGTGGGGTTTGGATGTGGAAGGAGAATTGCATGGGGTATGGAGACGGACGGGCCATCCAAGGTTGTGGATGGCATATTGTGGGTCTCTCTTTAGACTCCTCCGTAAGTCACTAAAGTGGGGTTTGCGAACAGATAACCTTGCTCGTTCTCGATTCCACTCACTGGACCTCGCAATTCGTATGTTTATCCTCCTTTCTCGCAGCATACAACTAATGTAGGCTACAGAGATCAAGGCCATCGAAGAAGGCATTGTAGATGATGCAACCATCTATACTTACGGAAGAGAGATCGGTGAGATATGCTGAGTACCGAGGGTGCGGGACTATGGGACACGCCCGTTCATCCTTTAAATATATTCTTGCGTTAGCTGCCGTTAGCCCCAACACTAAAGTCCTGTAGAGTCGAGCCAGATACAAATTTCTTATATTGAATGCTTGTGCGCGGTAAAGGACGAGTGCCAGCGCGGGGAGTGGTGGCGAACGCACAAGCGCATCCGAAAAGAGCACCCTCAGCCCGTTCAGAGGAGAAGCGGCTTGCTTACTCCCGTTCCAACCACAAGAAAGTTACCGCTCGTTGTCCTTGTATGCGCCGTGTTTAGGCACGTTCCATACGTTTTTGCAATTTGCGATCGGGTCACGGCGAGACTCGACCAACAAAGTACATACGTGCGTCGTGGTCTTTGCCATGGCAAGTGGTATGTCACATGTCACATCGGCTCGAACGTAAGACGCAGACATTGAACGTGTGGGAAGGCGGCGAACTTACCCGAGCCCCGTCCGCGGTTGCAACCAGTTGGTTCAGTTGGCAATGAGGAGGGTTCCAATGGGTAGACTTTGCAGACATGCCAACGCCGACACCGTTCACTCCAACCACTACTGAGAAGGTTTTTCCGAGAGTGTTGGTGTGAATGGGGATGCTCGGAGAGTATCTGGCAAGTTCTACTGCCGGGAAGTAAAGTAGGTTGCTTCCTTCCAGGCTTCTCGGAGTTGTAGTAACAAGTAAGTTTATCCAGGAAAGTTTTAGCAGTCAATCTGTTGACTCTCCACTGGAAATGAATGATTGTCGAATGAATATTGCATCCCTCAAACTTGAATATCACTGCAATCGAGCGCCGTAGTAGCCTTTGGGAACTTGGAGATCGTGGTGCGCCAGTCGGCAGCGAGCTGTTCACTCCATTCGGCCATCCGACGGGCACGAACACTTTGAACCTCCGAGTCGCGGGCACTCTTTCGTGTCAATCGGAATATGGCGGCCTCTCCTAGTGATTCTTCAACTAAGTTTCACCCCCCTGAATTCGACTGTCCGACCCTCCAGCACCTCAGTGTCGATGCATCCTCCATCGATAACGTATCTCCGCAAGAGCAAGCCGGCAAGTGGCTCTCTGCGTTCGTAGCGAGCGTCTCGAGGGAGGACCTGGACTCGCTTACGTCTCTCTTCCACCAATATGGCTTCTGGAAGGACATCCTGGCCCTTACCTGGGACATGCGCACCATCCGCGGCCACGTCCCCATCCGGCGCATGCTAAGCGCGCGTTT
>JBBPNU010000793.1:0-13085 GCA_038091055.1 Leccinum angustisporum
CTCTGCTTCTTCTGCATCTCCGTCTGCGTCTGCGCTGTCGTCCGATGCATCTTCCTCTGACCCGTCAGGAAGCGTGGGTTGCTTTACCGGTGAAACTGGCGCTCGCGGACTGGCTGCGACCTTCGTGTTGCTAGGCCCTGGTTCAGACCCTTGTTTTTCCTGTAGAAGACAGACAGACAGACGGATGGTTAACACGAGGTGTGGCTGGACGAGTCCATTATGGGGTTACTGACGGGGATATCCTGTCTTTTCGCGACGTCGAAACGAGATGGATCAAGGCCCCGCTTTTTCGCAGTCTTGCCAAAGCCAGATATACCCATGGCCGCGAACATGTCCATGTCGGCCATAATAAATGTTGTGTGAAGGGTTGTGGATGGGTGGATGGGTGGCAGAGGTCACCTGGCCAAACAATATATTGGTAACCCCAACATGATGACTAGCACTCCGACCACCACAAAGCTACTCTCTCTGTCTCAACATCTATCATGTTGAAGCGCCAGCGCCCAGCGACGCCACCTCCGTCGTCGCTCGACGACTCTCCTATGTTCCTCCCCGACGGCCCCATCAGACCACTCCAACCATCAGACTCAACTCTGCCCCGTTACAAACGGCAACGCATCCTGCCTCCACCGCTAGACGGCACGCTCAGAGGGTGGCTATATGCATCACACCGGGAAAGTGACGGCGAGGAAGACTGGATAGAGGATGCGTACGACGCATCTAGTCCACCGCTGCCTGCGTCGACGACAGGCGATCATTACAAGGACGCGAACAGTCGCCTCCATGAACTACATGTCCTCAATCAACATAGGCTGGTCTTCGCTCACCCTCCCCCACCTCGGGATTATCGCCCGAACCCAAATTCCGGAGTTGCGCCACACGCTGCGCGCACACTTACGCAACCGGCGGAACAGGGGCCGGCAACTTGGACTGATGTACCACTTTATCACCCATCACCTCCACACCTAGAGGGCCCCACAAAGGGGAAAGGACTCGTCGAGGAAGTCCAATGCGTGCGGCAACGCTATGAGGACGCCAATAGGTGTGCTTTCTTCATTGGCAGCAGGGATTGCACTGACTCGCGTATCAGATTGCTGGGTTCATTATTTCTTTCACGCAGACGTATTGTGGAAGAGATGGCGCCTCCCCTCAGTTGACATCACTGACCCACCTACATAGAGATTTGAGCACTTGTGTATCATATATAATGTGTGAGATTATAGTAGCGGATTGGTAGTGGATGTTATTTTCCTATTACTCGACGTATTCGGATACATGCTCGAGCCCCAACCTAACATCACGTCCCAGTGCTCGACTGAGCTCTTGTTCTAAAAGGATACCCATCTCTTGTCCGTTCCGCGAGTACCGCCAGTCATCCGTGGATGGTTCGTAGTCATATCGCTTAGGACCACTGACCGTTCATTTAGTTGGCGAGGTTAAGTAAACCACGTAGAGACCCCAAGCACGTCAGTCATGTTGGGAACGCGTTCGTAGAAACCAGAGGTGATGAACGGGATGCTTCATCTGACAGGCGACTAGACGTACCTGATGGGGGACGAAAGCCATATTTGCTTGTTCGGAGGCTGCTTGTTGATCACATACGTTCCATCCGAGCCGAGGTTGAGCGTCAAGACACCGCTCTGCACGGTTGTCCGTTAGCACCTAAGACTTGACGAATCCATAATGTAGCCAACTCACGTGGTAATCAACTTCAAACCCTTTGTTACTCATGTCGTCTAAAAGGTCCTCCAGTCGTTCGAGTAAAGAAGTCATGGTTGCATCCGCAAGGGCATGGTATCGATCCATGGGCAAGTCACTGTAATGCAGTGTTCGAGTTTCCGGGCTGCTAGGAATTCTCAAACGATGATTACACACCTGTGGTTGATGTGAGGTGTAGGCGTACTGAATGCTCGCCTGCACAGACGACCCCGTAGAGTATAGGTTGGTTCCCTCGGAGAGGCATGCCTAGGCAGTATAACGCCTTTGACAATTGACAGGACTACTGTCCTGCCTGTATGTGACAACGTACGCCTAGGCAGAGTTCGGGAGAGCATGATGACAGGTGGAAGTTTCTGGTCGCGACTTCGGCCCGTTCCGGCCATCTTAGTTCAACTTGTTCTTACGATGAGTCGACTGGTTACACATCAAGGTATCATTGATCTGCAGGTCCCGCGGCGACACCTCCCATGCTGTCGCCCTCGCCACCCCACCGACTCCCCCCTCACGGTGTGGGGCGACCGCGGCGTTCTACCAAAAGCGCATGATGGTCGCCGTGCGTCGACGGCTCACCCCCAGGCTCGTCACTGACGTCCGTTCGACCGAGAGGACACGGCAGTGCCGTGCATCATCGCCTCGCCATCTTCTGCTCTCGCCCTCGTTCGCCCTCGCAGTCGCCTGCATACCCAGCCTTGCTCCACTCCCTGCATCAAGCACGGTGTACTGCCACGTATTCTCGTTTCACCGAGAGCGCACGACAGTCACCGCATATAGTCGCTCCCGCTTTCTTCTTCGCCTTTATTTGCGATGCACCTGGACGCCGTCACCTTCACTCACCGTCGTCCAACCAGGCTCTCCCGCCGCCGCCGCCATCACCCCTCCCCTCGACTTGCTGTTGGTTTCATTCGCGATGCGCCGAGGATGGCGTGTGGCAACTGCCCTGCCGAAAGCGCACGACTGTCGACATGTGTTATTGCTTTGCGCTCTCCTTACCTTCTCCTGTCGCGTATTTCAATGTAAAACAAGCGATAGCGTGATCATCATGCATCATTTATTCCGATCGCTGATCCCCGTGGATATTGTTACTGTTGGTGTCTCATATTCATATTATAAAGGTCTGTGGGTGGATGTTTCACCGCCAACCCTTTACACTCCTCAGAATGCGAATAATCACCATAATCATATTTGCAGTCGCCAGCAGACTGGTTGCTCTGGCTACTGCAAAACCCGTACTAAAGCGGGAGCCTGGTGGGATAGCCATACCGCTCGCCCGAAATCCTCCTTTTCCGAATAACGAAAGCATTAGCCTCGACTCAATCACCTCTCATGGCATTTCAGTTAGGGAGTACGTGGAATGAACCAGTTGTGATATCTGATCTGCTCAGGCTCTTTTTAGGAAGATCCTTAATGGCCTAGATAATTACGAGATGAATACGGGGACGATGCATCCTTTCGCCGTGAAACGGAACGAGTCCGAGCTCGGAGCCCGCCGAAACACTGGTAGCGTCCCGCTGATAACTCATCAATATGGTGGTTGGATCGGCCAAATTTCGATTGGCTTTCCTCCCCAGACCTTGCAGGGTAAATTGATTTATATTATTTGGGTATGTGTTTACCCTGATCTATGTCACAGTCCAATTCGACACTGCTTCAGCGTAGGCACTTTATTTGACTTCATAAAACTGTTTTTGTTCAAGTAGACGCAGCGATATGTGGGTGGTGCAAAGCGGCTTTCCTGAACATTCCGCACGTCTTCTCAACCTCTGGGATCCTGCCTTATCCCAATCTGCCAGGCAACTGAAACAGGAATTTCAACTCGAAAATTCAGCTGGATCCATGTCAGTCAAAGGTATTCGATTTATTGACCACGTAACCATTGCTCGATACACTGTATGTTTTCTATCGCTTATGAGCATGACCATTGGATTCTGACCCCAAGCTAGGCACCCAAACAGACCTTTGGTTCTGCAACATGGCAGCACACTTCGTTGCCGGGGATGGCTCAATACCCTGCAGGCGGTGTAGTGGGATTGGCCTTTCCTTTCATGTCGAAACTTCGTACTTCTCCGCTGTTTGAATCCCTTCTCAAAAACCCTCAGGGATTCGATCCGATATTCTCATTTAAACTTTCCTCGTCTGGGGCCGAGATGTGGGTCGGTGGAACAAATGTCTTTCTGTACAATGGTGTCGTCACTTATACACCCGTAACAATCCCTGTGAGTTAAAACGGTAGATGGGAGTGGACAGTGTCGCTGACATTGGCATCTATGTAGGGATTCTGGCATGTGTCCATGGACAATGTTCGTGCTAGTGGTGTCAAAATCCTCGAAAATGTACCTGTTATTTTCGACACTGGTGCAAGCCACATCTACGGAGACTGGGAACGAGTTTCAAACTTGTACCATCGCCTGGGCGGTACCCTCATGGAACATGAAGGCTTTGGTTATTATTACCGTGAGTTCCGATTACGTTCGGTACAGTACCTTGTTTTTATCGACAGCCTGCAGTACCATGCAACTCTTTCCCAACACTGGGCTTCACCTTCGGTGGCAGGACGTTTGAAATCCCTTCTGATGCTCTCAATCTCATGCCAATTGAGGAAGGTTCCAACAATTGTTTCGGCGGTATTATTGCTCAGCGCTCGAATATCGGTGAGATCTCAGTGCTTACTATCGCTTCCTGATTCAATCCCCTTGTGCCGCACTGGATGGACTCGTTCTGACTATATGGCTTAGGAATTTGGATCATTGGGAACACTTTCTTGGAGGGCGTATACAGTGTCTTCGATTTCACTAGGTCACGTGTCGGGTTTGCGGACCTCGCCTGAGTCGTCGCGAATGTTCCCGATACACTATATGTATGAGTTTGATCTATCTGATCTGAGTTCATGGTAAAAACATTGGAGGACCGCCGCCAAGGGGGCAGTCTACTTTCCCGAGGCCCCTATACCCTATCTGGGTGCTTCTCGAGTGAATCAATGACCACCTGGAAGGGGTTTCCTCTCGAGGAACCTCGTCTACTTTCCATAAGAGGGCGTTTTCCTCCAAATGAACTGCTCTCAATGATCTCGCACAGACATGCACGCCCGCCTTCCCTGGGCCTCATCTCCACTCAGATCCAGTGGGTGCGGGTGCGGGTGCGGGTGCGGGTGCGGGTGACAGAATCGTGATCCGCATGGGTAATCCCCACCCATGCGCTTGCGCTGGTCTCTTCGTAATGTTTCACCAAAGAAGGTTGACTTCACGGAGCATCGTGCCGCTCTCGGCCAACTAACAACAAACCTAATTTCTTGCTGTGATATTCCTGACATGGAGAGTGGATACATTTGCATATTGTTTGCACATACTCTCCAGTCTGTGCCGCGTGTTATCAGAAGTCGGGGACTTGGTGCAAACGCGCTGCTACGATGCGAATCCTATCCACGTTCTGTCATAAAATACTACGTACTGCTGAGCCTAATTATAGTTAGTTATCGATCAAATGAACGCGAACCCCTCTACCGGCTGCCACTCATCGTCTGCATGTGGTCTGTGTGGATCGACATCAAATAGATTTGAAAAGCAGGGTGTATGCGGCAAGGAGAAATGCTGATACGGATTTTCTCCGTGCAACTTTGCACCACAACGATAGCAAAAGTGGACTCCACATTTAGCACAAGTCATCTGTAGAATTAGTATCAGTGCACGAACAAGAGTTCCGTGTAGGCAGCAGGTGGAGTTGTACGCACATGATTGCAACCCATTGATTTCTCGACTCTTACATGACAACCGGGGCAAGCCATTGTGCTTGAATCCATCCATTTCCTGTTCTCTTGCTCTTCCTCGTGATGTCTCACAAGCCTGAGAACATTGTTACGACCATAACGGCATTCTATAGCGCGCCGATTGAATGAATCAGGTGGTGCTGAGAGATACTCGAGGATGAATTTGGAAGTGTCAGGGAGGGGACAAGAAGTGTGAGGTCCATGCCTGACATCGCTAATGAACAGAGACAGAGTGATAGTATGCGGTGACGTACCAAGTGCGCCTACAGAAAGCACAAAAGGAGTAATTGCAAGCATTGCAGGTGCGGAGACGTGCCCAACCGGACTCGTCATCGTCAGAGACACCATTTGTCGACGATTGAGGTCCTGGGACGGGTTCCTGACAGTATTTCATGGGGCAGTGTATCATGGCTGGGTCGCGCTCGAGATCACGCTTCTTGCGGAGCCATTTCCACCTGATGACTTGGTCTTCTGTGAGGACGGCTTTGATTTCATCTTCTGTTGCTTCGCGGAGACCATCTACATCGTTCTCGTCAGTGTTCCCACATTTGGGCTCAGGACAACCGACATGAGAGACTTGGCCCTCCTTGACGTGTAGTTCCCACATGTCAACCAGACAGGCCCTGCAGAAAACATGGCCGCACGAGAGGGCGAGACCGTGTATGCCCTTGCGCTGCGAGAGACATATTGCGCATAGATAAGAGGAGTGAGCGAACTGCTGTGATTTGGATGCGGAGGCGTAGGCGATGAGAGGAGAGAGGAGGAGTTGTGGAGAGGGATGGGGTATTCTGAAGGCGGGAGTCATGGGATAGGAGTCGGATGAACGAAAGGGGAAGGACGTACCGGATGGTGTCGTCGGCTAGCAGTCCAACTTCTGCCAAGAAATCGCCGGTGCGTATCCACTCGACCCAGGTATAGAGAACGCCTGAATCGTCTCCGGGGGACCACATTGCGTTCAGGCGTTCCTTGATGAGTGCGATGGTGGACGTGGGTATCCATGCCGGGGAGGCTTGGAGGGACTGTATTATGGGTGGTGCCTGGGAGGGATACAAGGGAGGGAGGAAGATGCGGAGACGAAGGGGCGGGAGGACGGAGAGAGAGGTTGAGAGGGAGGAAGCATTGTCGGAGGAGATGATGTGGACGGGAAAGTCGGATAGAAGTTCGACCGGTACTTGCAGGACGGCGATGGAATCGAGTATGGATACGCAGATCGTCGGGTGGATCGACTATATGCGTGCTTGAGTCAGTTTGAGATCGGCGTAGTCGACTTTGCAACGGACCTCGAGAACGGACCACTCCGAGATCGTACTAGTCATTGGAATGAATGCTAAATATTATGTAAAACAAAAAATTACAAACCACATCCGCCCGAAAAAGAATCTCCTCGCGCAACGTCGACCACGACCACGACGAGCGCGGGTACGACGACTACGAGCATCGAACAGAACGCGTCACTGACCCATCTTTGACAACGACTTCCACGTCCATAACCAGCAGAGCGTCGATAACTCACCAGACGTTGGCACTGAGGAGCGAATACCCTCCTCCTAAACCCCAGACGACCCATACCCCCCTCATACATATTTCGCGCCACTACCCGCACTTGCTCTCTTACACCAATACAGACATGGACATCTATTCCATATCTTTCACTCACCCACGCAGGTCTCGCCATCTCCACTCCCCTTCCTCCTCACTCGACGCCCATGACCACCGTGTCCCCCACCACATCCAACACCTCCCCGAAAACTTTCCTTCCTCCTTCCCCCTCCCCGCAAGTCAACCTTCTCCCTCCAGTCAGGCTGACTCCGACACCGTCGACAAACTTGCAATGCTCGCGAGGTCACTTCATAACGTTCAACTCTCCTACCTCCTTTCAGACGGCGGTCGCAGTTGGAACTTTTACATCTCTGGCGCATATCAACAGGTCATGCAGGCCCGTGGTATGCTTCTCAAAGACAGTCCTGTTCAGGTCAGTCCCCTCTTTTGCCACTTCATCTTGACCCCTCTTTACTCAACCTCCTCAGCATCGCACCGCGATCAAGGTACCCCGTTCCGACATCCTCGACTCTCCCTCCTCAAAGCCCACACTAAAACCTGACGTGCGACGTAGACTCGATGAAATCGCCTCTCTTACTTATGCCCACATCGCCGTCGTAAACTCACCTCTTTCTCTCTCAAGTCGAACACCCCCCGACGGCATCTCCACCAGCGCTGGTTGGACTGGCCTCGAAACTGAACGCGTATGTGAACTCGTCGTCACCGGTCAAGGTGATGCCACTGAGCTGGCAAGAGTCCGCCTTTTGGTCATGTTGGATGAACTCGTTTGTCTCCCTCTCGTTGTCCCTCGTTGTTCTCTCATCCCGTTCACAGAGTGGTTTGCACGCTGAAGCTTGTGAAATCGACCAAAAGTTGCATGCCATCATTGCTGGCCGTAAACGCCATGTCCTTCAGTCCATCCAAGAGGAGACCGCCACCAACATCTACTATCCTTCTCCTCTCCAGGGCCTCGTTGGCCCCGATCTCGTCTCGCCGATTGTCGGCACTAATGGCAGTGCCCAGGCTGGCCAGGTTCAAGGGAACCAGCATCAACAGGCTCATAATCCAAACGTCATTTGGATCACCGGAGAGTTCTTTGGCGTTCAGAGGGCCAGAGACATGCTCTACCAGCTGTCTGCAAACAAGGTTTGTTTCGCGTTTACGAATTCATAGATCTCGTTCATCTGTTGTGCAGAGCAAAAGCGTCATTTCCCGCGACACAGTCATCGTTCCGCGGAAACTCGACTGGATGGTTCTTGATCGGACCGAAGACCTGAAATCTATCATGTCCGATAATGCGACATTTATTCAGTTCCCACCGATCGGCAGTTCGACAAGCTTGATTACCGTATTTGGCGATCACCGGGTCAATGTCCAGAGAACCACTAGAGGGATAATGCAGCTCGTACGTAACTAGATTTCCATTGGGTCGTTCCGTCGTCTCATCTTGCACGTCAGGCTTGTCAATATTACGTCGCTTCCTTCTGGCTCCTCCCTGTTCAATTCAACGTGCTTCTTCCACCCGCGACACTCAACAGCTCGCAGGTGACCACACTTTTGAAACAGATTTCCCTTACGACGGGTGCGGAGGTCGTGTTCAAGAGTATGTGTTTCGAGATGCACGGTCTGGAGTACGAAGTTCGAGCGGCCATCGGCATGATTTTGGACTTGGATCTCGTGAAGGTGCTCCTGAGTCGTTGCTCTACAGTCGCGATTACTCATACCGTTTCAAATAACAGACATTCCATCATGAAATCCGCTTCCAGGTCGAGCTTGCCAACGAACATCGCGAGTTCATATCGGGCAAGAAGAACGGTAAAATCAATAAGATCATGCAAACCGCGTCTGTCAAGATAAAGTTCGAGACCTTCAATGACCACAACTTCCTTATCGATCTTTCCGGCTCCGACGCCTCAATCCTGAGTGGTCTTACGCTTCTGCAAGAGGAGCTTCCGGCTGAGATATCCTTCCATGTCCCAGAGGCATACCATAAACGTATTATTGGCATAGGAGGAAGGAACATTCAGAGAATCATGAAGAAGTACGGAGTTTACGTCAAGTTTTCAAATGCAGAAGAGTTTGCTGCGTTGGGCGGTTACAACGACAATGAGGATAACGTCGTTGCCAGAACCCCGTCCAAGAATGCGACCAATTTGGATAATCTGAAGCAATCGGTTATGGAGATTGTGAACCCAAAGGTGTGTTGGGATCGCCGCGGAAATTGTTGCGACGGTGATTTAACCCAACTTCAGGACAAGGATTATGTCAACGAGACCCTATCGATCCCCCGCCGATACCACCGCACACTCCTTGGCGAAAAAGCTATATTTATCCACGATATCGAGTCGAAGACAAATTCGCGCGTGCGATTCCCGGACAAAGAAACAGCTTCTGATGTCGTTACGATCTTCGGTCCCGAGAGTCAAGTGCAGATTGCTGGTGCTATGTTACTGGTCAGTCCTGATTACCTCACATCCCTTGCTTCATATAACAAGCAACAGGAACATGTTCCATTTGAGGCGGACATGGGAGTTCCGCCCAGTCCTGATTTGCCGGTGGTTTGTGCCTCCCAAGAATTTGTCGCGTTCGTCGAACGCATCAAACGGGAATTCCAAGTATCTATCACGCCGAACCTCAGGCCCCCCGCCCCCATTCACTCCACGAATGGTTCTAGTACCTCGTTGGACCATTCCTCTCAGGCTTCGCCCCAAATGGCGCAGATTCAATCACAGGGCGAGTTTAGCTTCAAATTCAGGTGTCAGAGGTCAAACACCGACTTCCTACTCGCTGCGAGGGAGATGCTTGAGCAATTCCTCCTTAATCACAACGTACGCGTTTACCCTTCCCCGACGGCGCACACACACAAGAGGGGCGACTCTTTTGCCGAGGCCTTCCCACACTTTGACAGCAAAGTGCTTTCGACTGCAAGAAGGCATGGTGAGTTCTCGCCTTCTTGATCCGTCAATTGCTTTATGTAAAAATGCCCTTTACTCATTGCCCAATCTCATCAGAGTCGGTCGAGTTGACGCGTTCGTCGGAAATTCTTGGTGATCGACGGCTGAGGATGGCAAATTCATCTCCGGATGTCAAGGCGCTGTTCAATGCTCCTGCATACATTTATGATCTCGAGGAACACGAGGATTCGCAATCAGCGTATGGGCCGCCTGGAACAGGACTTGATTATTGGACACCATTGCCGCCATTGCCGCCAATTGTGTGTTTTCGCGTCATTGCGACTCGCAGTTCATTATCTCACGCATTATCGCTTTTTAGGGCTCAGGAATTGCATCGCGAACTCGCCATACCGAGGATGCCCTGAAACGGGGCTCAGATTCCCTCCTCGAATCCAAGATCAAGGAGCAGATCTCTAAACCCCGATCTCTTCAAAATCGTGCACAGTCCCTTGATCTCACATATTCCCTCTCGCGGATTACTGAGGGCTCCTCGCGATTTCCACCTCCAGAATCACCCACAACGTCTACGGGGGGAGGCACAGGGGGAAACTCGAGTCCGACGAGCGCCACCGCACCTTCGTTCCCTAGTGTCTACGGGCCCAGGTCATCGGCTGTGATCGGGTCTTCTTCTCAGAGAAACGCAAGGGTAATGGACGAGGAAGTTGTGGATGAGGTGTCGCGGGTGATGTCGAACCTTGGGCTCTAAAGGTTGCCCTTCGTTCGTACACACTTTTCTTTATTTTACTCTTCCCAAAAAAAAAAGGACAACAAACCAATTCTGCTGTAGAAGAAGGGCAAAGGGGGGGCGCATGTATGTGGTGGACATATCTGTCGAGAACACGGTCTTACTCCGTTTCAGGAGGAATGCGGTAATCCTACTGAAACCCACTCTTATTCTTCACTGTCGCTGTCTCTCACACTTGTCATGGGACTCCTATCCATTCAGGATTTCTATTTATCAGGGCAAATGTACAGGAGAACGTGTATCTCCACCTGGTACCCCATCCCATCGCATCCGTCACTCCGTCGTCTCGTTATCTCTCTCACATCATCACGCAACGGCATCATTTCTCTACATATCGCTTCTTCTTCAAGGTTGAAATAGTCTCTCACCCCACTTTCACCATTCACCATCCCACATACTTGATGGACGGACTGCCGAGTTGCCCACCCCCAACAAGTTTCTTGCTCCATGTTCATACGCCTGCCAAATTGATTGGCTTCTCTTCTATCCCATATCTCTGTTTTTCGTCCTCGGATTGTTACAGTGTCTCGCAGTGTCTCTTTTATAGTTTGCTTTATCTTCCGTGGTTCTGTTTCTGTTCTTGCTTTTTGTACACTACATAAGCAGATAGTTACTACAGTAGTGGGTTGGCAGTATCGTTATCATTCCGCTAATAAACGCTATTTATCTGGTGGTATGAAGCTCCGTGTCGAGCGGCACGGAGATGGATTATGTAAATCAGAAAACGATCCAGGGCACCTCGTACAACACAAAATCGAAGATTTCCTGCTCCAGGAGTGTCTGGTACTCTCCTATGAACTCATCCGTTCCACCGGCCTTCTGTTTCTTGGATCTGCCGGAGCGATGGGCGAGATAGGCAAACTGATTGGTCAAGACCGACAGTGTCTTCTTGGTCGACTTTGGATCGGGCTATGACGAGTGGGCGGTTAGGATAGTTACGAAACGGAAGAGATGTCCCGTACCTTGATGGCAACTCCGACATAATTGGCAGGTAGACCGTATCGGAGGACGCTCTCTACGAACAAGCGCAGGACCTTGAGATGTACCAGGAGCTGGAAAGACTCTGAAAAGTTGGTCCTGGACAACCTCAACAGCTCTGTCTGGGAGAGTAACAGATGAGTGGAGGAGCAGAGATGCCATGCGTGAGTTTTCTCACCCAAAGTTCCTTCTCGGTGGTGTCCGTCGCCTCGAGCTCTTCTCGCTGCCTGTCGATTTGCTCTTCCGAATACACAAAGTCACGCACGATGAATCTGCAAGGCTCCGACGGTCGGTCTGACAACTTCCCCAAATTCAAAATGCACAGATCAACGCACTTGTTCTCTCTGCACTTTTGGACAAATTCGTCGTGCACCCTCTTGAAAATCACGACGCTAATGAGGGTATATTCGTCGTCAGAAGCGACGGTGCTGTAAGTCGCATGCAATACCACAACGATCAGAAACGTGTATGCATCGTGACATCACGGTGACTCACGATGACGAACGCGGGACTACCATGCTTGTCAGACGTTCATATTTCGCGTTCCACTCCTTCGTCAGAGTTCTTTCGGATCGGAGAAGGTGAAAAGTGTGCAGACGTAAAGAAATGAGAGACGAGACAGATCACCAAAGCTTACTTTGGTACCGCCACCAGGCATGTTTGCATGTACTCTGAATCTTGTATCATGTCTTCGTTTGACACGACGTCGACAAGAGACCGGACGGAGAGATTGCCCCTGGGTGGAGCACGTCAAAAACGGGGCTAGAGAGCAATGCGGAAAGTACACACATCCTCTTGCGTTGCATCTGCACGAGGGACCCCTTGACAAGGTTGTAGTTGTTCAGTTTAGACTTCATCATGTTATCAATGGATGCCATGTCCTGAACGCGTGATCAGCATGCGGTGATGGGGATGAATGGAGTGGAATCGGGTGGGGTGGGTGGATGGGGTGGACGCGCGTGATACAACCTTATTGAGAACGTCGACGGTCTCTCGCAGGCTTCTTTGCACGCCGTATCGGCCTTCGTTCCATCGCCAGCCTTTGAAAATGTAATCATCGACGGTCCGTTCATTCACTAAAACGTGTTGAGCGAGCTTTGCCGGGTCGTTGTTGAGGAGGTTCCGCAGTGTGTCGACGGTCTTGGCGACGGCAGAAGTGAAGAACGCGTCCTGCTTCGGGAGTTCCTCTGAGAGGGTGATGAGGGAATCTAGTGTGCCAGTCTACGGGTGCAGGCATCGGGGGTTAAATGAGAGCCATGCGCGGAGAACGAGGGTACCTTGAATGCGGGGATAGCAAACTCGGCAATGGCTGCCTGCGAGGACCGGGACGGCTGAGCGAGCTTGGACGTGATTTCTGGGAGCAGTCCCTCTGCGTCCCCGTCGTTTGGAA
>JBBPNU010000794.1:0-13078 GCA_038091055.1 Leccinum angustisporum
AGCACACTGGTGCGTTCAGCCAAAGGTAAAGGCGCGGTCGTGAGCACGCGACCCCTTGGCGAATATACGCAACGACTGGACATTGCTATACGCCACCACCCGAAGAAGGCGGGTGCCGACTGTGACCTCATGGAAGACCTCATCGGATGCATGTCTCACCTTGCCATTTTCTCGATTACCGCCACCACCAGCTACGCCGACTCGAATCTGCCGTACAGTATTCTAAGGGGACTCCGGTACTCTGCCGCGGATTCCTTGCGTGTTCTCGACTGGTCCTCGCGCCACCTAGAGCCGCCACCTTCAAACATCAGCCTTCGCTGTAGCCAGCTCCGTGTTTTAAACAATCCTTCCCTACATATCAATTGGGAGAACCTACTCGCTGATATCCCGCCTACTATAACCACGCTTCGCTCGCGTGACCTATTTTCCTACAACACCCGAAGCCGTGACCTCGACGCTGTCCGTCCGCCTTCTGCGTTCCAAGAGATTATCCTTGACCTGAACGAACACCCCGATGAGTGGAAAGGCTTCTTCCATGTGTACGGTCACCAGCTTATTTCGCTCCAACTTCACAAACCCAGCAATATGCCATTCAACATTTCCATTCCCTTACAGGCCCTCGCGCCAGCATGTCCCAACTTGCGTCGTCTTACGATCACCTTTGTCTATTTCGCTGACATGTTCAACCAACTTCCCAACCTTTCGCACATTCCCATTAATTATCTGGGGCTGAGATTTGGTATCGCGCGGCCCTGCAAATCGTCTTTCCGTGCACTTTTCTCGTTCTTGGAACATGTGAGGTCAAGCATGCCCTCGTTGCGGGTCGTACAACTCCTGAATAAGAGCAACGTCGAGTGTTTATTCAACACACACACGAAGGTTACTGTGCATCTGTTACGCCCGTTCATGGAACCCAGTGCACCGTTTCGAATCGAGGACGAGGACGGGGTGTTGTTGACTGGTGAGAGACCCTTTCATCGATGTGGTCGCGTTGGTGACTGACTACACCGCGGATGTAGATAGGTTGAAGGCGCTTGGATGTCCGTGATGGTTATGCTTGCTTGGAGCATGACACGAAATTCTAGTCGAGCATCTGATCAAACGGACGCTCATCAAGATTTTGACATTGATACCGGACGCTTGTTTTATTTGATGATTGGGTTCAAATGTCGTGCCGAGATGAAGTCACGAAAGAAAACATATAAAGCTGTGCGGTAATGCAATACATCCTCTGTAAAATACAGGTCGTACATCGAGCTGCAAATACAGTTTCTGCCCAGTTTTCTTTTCGCGAGCAGCTTCGAGGGGATCACTACTGCTGAGACACGTTCAATACATCAAATAACAGGCCACAACACAACACGCTCTCGTCCAGCAGCGAGGATGTAGACATGGTCCGATGTGCACTAGGCACCGATATGTACATACATAATTCGTCGATCGAGCGGAATACTACCAGCAAGTGAGTTTATCGTCCTCTGCAATGCCAACGCCGCTCGGGTACAATCCAGGTGTTCGCACCCTTCCATCGAATGTTCGGAAAACTTGTTCGCGATCTTGTTCGCTTGTCCGTCGTCCGCCGCTGACATTGTTCCAATTACAGATCGGAACCCTGCAAACTGCATCGCTGACGCTAGATGCAGATGGATTACATCGTCTGGACTCTCCTCGTCCCCAACCGTCGTATGACAAGCAGAGAGATAGGCAAACTCCGGGTTCTCCAACTTGCATCCCATGATGCACTCGACGGTGAAGTGGCCGTCATGGAGTCCAGACGCAGAGTCAAAGGGTTGCTTCCTGTTTGAGGGATGCCGTGACATGCAAAGTGAACCCAATCGCCATTCCTCAGTTCCTCCGAGACTTGGAATAGAGTCGATTCTGGACCATTAAGGTGAATGAATGTTGCAAGACCCTGAATACGGTCAGCGACGATGGCTAGTTCACTGCCGACGAAGTGGAGCTCGCTTTCGCCTTTGGCATTCGCCTGACCTACAGGAAGGAAACGTTTCTCGTGTATCGAAGTCGTCGCCGATGGATTATTCCGTCTCGCACGGATAAGCGCAGTCAAAGTGGGCGTGTAAGACGAGATGTACAAATGGGAAAAGCTCCTTTGGCCCTAGCTGCGTGAAATGGCAGAAGGCAGAATCTGACAGGGCGACACTGTACCATGCCTGTGCGTCAGATGTTCATCACGGCCTAGGGGTCTCCCTCATTGCCTCGGCAGACCCATCTGCATGAGCAAAGTCAGCAATCTCGATCACCGATGTTGCCCCATGGGATCAAATCGTAAACATACTGGTCCTCCACAAGGGTCATAGTCCAAGGCCTTGCGTGATGTCGGAAAATCTATGAACCGGGGGGACGAATCAGGCCCCGGACGATACGAACTGCGATGCCCCAAGCCAATCGTCGTTGTCGTTGCTAGCACCACCACCGTCACCCCGAAAGTTATATTCAGCCTTCAACCGGGTCAGCGTTTAATACGAAAACTCCCGACCGATGTCGTGTAAAGAGGTGTGAATGGGCGTGCGTGTTCCCTTTTCACTTTCGTTCATCGGGGAGGAACCGAGCAGTCTAAACGTGATCGAGCCAAACTCGCTATGGTGTGCCTGTGCCTGTGCGGCGCCGAGGTGGTGGACGCCATGTTTTGAAAGGGGGTAGCGAGGACAGGAGGGCTTGAATGCGTTCACTCGAATGTGATCAGGACGTCTTGCGTGGATGCATCGACAATAGCATCATCGTGAAAGAGAGCTTTGTCACGTATGATGCTGCGGTGACATGCTATACTTTTATGCAACAGGTCGGGCTTTCATGTGCTACCCGCTAGCACAACACACCGTCGCGAAGTTCGCCGACGAGGACGAGGGAAGCGCCGTTCCCTAATAGGTGCCTGGTGTCATGTCACCTGACCGTGGTATTGCCTTACTAAGACTTCGCTTCTAATTAATCCTGTGCTTCGCCTCTACATCACTAGCATCATGATAAGTATGTGTGGTCCAAACAAGTCACCCAGTTCCGTTTTGCGCCGCGTTCTTCTCCCCTACCAGTCGGATATTCACATCATTAGTTTGACCTATCCACGATTTGTTCCTATCCCAGTCTGACATTATTAAGTTCTGTACTATGTAAGTGGACGTTTCACTGTCCTTTCCACTCCTCTACAATGCGATTCATCACCATCACCATCACCATCACCATTTTTGCAGTCGCCAGCAGACTGGTTCCTCTGGCCACTGCGAAACCTATACCAAACAGGGAGGCGGGTGGCATTGCTATACCGCTCACCAGACATTCTTCCATTCTCAATTCGAACGAAAGCATTGATCTAGACACAATCAGCTCTCATGGAATATCTGCCTGGGAGTACGTGGAATGAACTATTACATCTGGTCTGCTCAAGCTTTTTTCAGGAAAATCCTTACTGGCCTAGACAATTATGAAATGAACACGGGGACAAGGCATCCTTTCGCCGTGACACGGAACGAGTCCAGACTCAAAAGGCGTGGCGCTAGCCTCCCGTTGCTGCATGGTCAAAATGCTATTTTTTGGCTTGGCGAGATTTCTATTGGCACTCCTGCCAAGACCTTGAAGGGTAAATTCTCCTTGTTTCATTCTGATGTATGTTTACCTGATCGACGTCATAGTTATCATAGACACTGGTTCAGCGTAGGTACTTTCTTTTTGTTCATACAGCTATATTTGTTCAGGTCACTGGCAACGCAGCGATATGTGGGTGCTAGAGACTGGCTGTAGTGGAATTCAAGTTTCTGCAGATCGCGACCTTTGGGACCCCGATTCATCCGATTCTGCCCAGTACGGGGGTGCGCCATTTCAACTCGAATATATGGATGACACCATCGTCAAAGGTGTTCAATATAATGATAATGTAACCATTGCTGGATTCACCGTATGTTTTGTTTTGTTTATGAACATTACCATGTGATTCTGACGCGAAACTAGGCAGACCCTCAGATCTTTGGTTCTGTAACATCATTCTCTTCTCCGGTATCGGAAAAAGAACGTGCAGACGGTTCATTGGGATTGGCATTTCCTTCCGTCTCGCAATTTGGTGCTTTGCCGCTGTTTGAATCGCTTGTCAGGCAAGGGAAGGTAATCAATCCGACATTCTCATTCAAACTCGCTTCTTCTGGGGCTGAGATGTACGTCGGTGGAGCAAACAGTATGCTGTACAACGGTGCCATTGCTTATACACCCGTAACAGTTCCTGTGAGTCAAAATGGTAGATGTGAGTGGATGTTGTTGACATTGGCATTTATTTAGGGATTCTGGCACGTGTCCATGGATGATGTTCGTGTTGATGGTAATAGAATCCTGGAAAACGTACCTACTATTTTCGACACTGGTGCAACCCACATCTTCGGAGATTGGGACCGGGTTTCAGAATTGTACGGACGCATTGGCGGTACCCTCTATGAACATAAAGGCTTTGGTTTCTATTACCGTGAGTTCCGCTGCAATGTGTTCGGTACCTTGTTTTTATCGACAGCCCGCAGTACCGTGCGACTCTTTCCCAACACTGGGCCTTACCTTCGGTGGCAGGACGTTTGATATCCCTCCCAAACTTCTCAGACTTCCAGTTGTTCAAGGTTCTCCCAGTTGTTTCGGCGCCATTATCGCCGTGCGCTTGCCAATTGGTGAGATCTTATCGCTTCCTGAACCACTATTTGTGGCGGTAGATGAACTCGTTCTGACCATATGGCCTAGCCCATTGGTGCATTGGGATGACATTCCTGCAAGGCGTATACAGTATATTTGATTACAGCACTTTACAGGTCGGGTTTGCGGACCTCGCTTAAATCATCGCGGATGTTCACTGATCCAGGAGAGCCTGTCTCGTGCGATGGGGTCGTTATCGAATTTCTCATGGTGGGTGGTGCTGAGACAACACAATCTATTCAATATTTTGAGGACGCGGTGTATCATCATCATTATTCCCTACTACAGTCGATGTCACTCTGAACCGTTCTTCAATGAACCAAGTCTTGGGTGTTAACTCATTTGGCTGTGAAACTCACATATGTTCGATCGTGTCGGAGCGAGTCAACAGACTTTTTGGAACGAGTGTCGGAGCTGCTTTAAGTGCCATTCGGGATGTTGAGTGGTTAACCCGTCTCATCCTACAATCTTTCTATTATGATGAAGTCCGAGTCGGGGACATGGCGCACAAGCATGGGAGCTCGCATTGAATTGAGCCACAGCTTGAGCGTCCTGAGTCTCTTGAATCTTCTCACTATACGCTATCATGATTTTCTAGTCCTCCATTTTCCTGCGTACGTCCCACTCCAAGTCAAAGTCCCAGGCCACGGGCCTTACGATTGTACCATAATCGGAGATTGGCGAATGGACGTGCACAACCGATCTTCCAAAACTCATTGCGATTCGTACCGTTGTAACTCGGAACGGCGTTCCGTTAAATAATGCCGGCCAGAAAAGTATGTAATCTAATCCTACTGATCTAGCCAGATCTTACCGCACTTAAATACTGCAGTATGGCAAGTCCTGCATAGACTGGACAAGCCACTAACTAGCAAGCGTCGCGAATCCAATTTTTGGTGACTGGCTGCTGAAATTGAACACGGTATAGAACTCCTGGAGAAAAATGGTCCCGATTATCCAGGTATCTGGTCGGGTTCAACAGTGAGCATCATCTGAAAATACAAGAGATATTTTATAGAGAATCTCACCTTTAATCTCCTCAAGAGCCCCAATTCCACTGAAACAATCGCTCGAGCCAAACCAAACCCGCTGCAGCTTCAGGATGTTGGCAGGCACTAAATACGGCTTCCCACCAATGGTTAAAGTCACGGAAGGAAAGGAATTGCATGGGACTAGAGGGAGTGAATCAAATTTTTAAAGTATCAACGTCGATTGAAACTCACAGGCGTAGTAACCATCACTGACGGCCTTACCACCCTCTGCCTGGTGCAGAGTCAAAACTCGCCACGGATCACCCCATAATAAGTGGGAACCAGTGTCAACAATGGCGTATACATGTGTCAGAACTATCCTGTCGTTGACTTTAATGTTATCTATCAACAGTTCCCAGTTTTCCTGAAAGGATCTTGTAAGTATGCATCCATTACCACCTGGCGTTTACGCTTACCGTATCTGTTATAGGAACAAAGGTGAGGCTGCTATCAATGTAAAGTGCCTCGTTCATTCCTCCGACATACAGCTCGCCTCCAGGATCTGTGAGCTTGAGTGAAAACACAGGTTGAGACAGCTTTCCTTCACTGAAGAGCGTCTGAAGCAGGGGGCTCTGATCCCGAAAATCTGAGACAGACGTCGGGAAAGCTATTCCCAATACACCATCCGGGGAAAAACGAGATACTGCGAGCTCAGAAGAGTATGTTGTTGCAGAACCGATGGCCTGATTGTCTGCCTACTCCGAGTCATTGATCAGAAATGATCATGTTCGCAAACAGTGAAAAACATACGGTGAAACCAGCAAAGGTTACATTGTCCATGTATTGTTTACCTGCGGCAATCGCACCATTCACAAATCCTGAACGAAAATCCTCATTGAGGGCCTTGGCAGTTCTGGACGAAGCGGTATTCCAGAGGTTACGGTGGCTTCTGCAGTTCTTATCACCGTTTGATGCTGGAACAAAGAGGTCACTGGATCGAATAAGACCAGAGAGAGAATGGCACAGACGGAAAACACTTGCCTAGTACCGGTGTCGATCAGGACTAAAGTGGCGACTAGAGTGAATGTGTGTCGCGGAATGCACGGACATTAAACTTACCAGTGAAGGATTTGGGGGGAGTGCCGATGAAAATGGTCGCATACCATACATTAGTCTTGCGGGACAAATGAATTTCGCCAGGTTCACAACTCATATCAAGGCCAGCTTGACTGCTCATGGCGCACCCTCGTTTCAAGGCAGAAGAACTCAGCGTTCCCGCGTTCCTTTCAAAACTTTCCACGCCATGAATGAGCAAAAACGATGTCCCAGTCCATCACAGGACGACATACGCGGTATTCGATCCAACCTGAGATTCGAGAAGATTGATATCAAAAGTGTTCTTCGCGTTCAACGACGAGGAGTGTTTGGTCAGTGGTATGGCCACGCCCGGGCTATTGCTTGCCCTTCCAGAATCAGGTATTGAGGCGGCCAGAACAGTCACTGTGGCCGCAATGGTTGTAATAGCCTTGAAGAGCATTTTGGAGGAGCAGAAGTGACACCAGCGAGTACTTACATGGAGTTTTAAATATCGGAATCCATCGGAATGTAATCTGATGAAAAGGGTGAAACTGATGAAGTTTCCACTACGTACCGATGGTACCGTTTCTTGAATCTTGTGTCGATAATGTCGATAAGGTGCGTCCGTTGATCGATGCTGATGATCATCCAAAGTTGCTGCCGTGTACTGGTGTCACCAGTGGTAACAGAAAGATTCGTGTGCGCTGCTTCCTCGTGGCAGTCATGTAAACAAATGTCAAGCATAATCGACCAGACCCATGATGACATGATCATGATGGCATGGTGCGCATTAGTGCATCAAGATCAATTATCAGTCTCCTGGATGCGTCTATCCCGGTCCACAGCGAATATCTGTGGCGTTCTATTAGATCGTTTCATACGCATGGCGAAGAGCGGAACATGTTTGACGGGGTAAAAGATATCGTGGATATGCCAATGACGATGCACTGGCATTGTGTTTTGTACAACGTGGTCGAAACAAGCGGTCACCGGCTCTGTATATACTGTGACATAAATACAAGTTACGGACAAGTCGTAGTAAATTCTATGACTCGTCTTCCCGCTCTCCCTCCTGAACTTTGGCTCTGCATCTTTCACCACGCCACCCATGTCCCAGGAACTCTCATCCCCGACGTCTACGACAACGCTAGCATTATAGGTCCTATTTTCATCAAGAGGTACCACCCTGCTCTCCGGCAAGCTCTTGTCACTAAATGCGCCCTTGTCCGGGTCTGCAAACAATGGTGGCACCTCGCCGTGCCCATCCTCTACCAGTCTGTCTACATTGGCAGAGCACGCTGCCTTTATTCACTCTCTAGCACACTGGTGCGTTCAGCCAAAGGTAAAGGCGCGGTCGTGAGCACGCGACCCCTTGGCGAATATACGCAACGACTGGACATTGCTATACGCGACCACCCGAAGAAGGCGGGTGCCGACTGTGACCTCATGGAAGACCTCATCGGATGCATGTCTCACATTGCCATTTTCTCGATTACCGCCACCACCAGCTACGCCGACTCGAATCTGCCGTACAGTATTCTAATCGGAGCATCTGATCAAACGGACGCTCATCAAGATTTTGACATTGATACCGGCCGCTTGTTTTATTTGATGATTGGGTTCAAATGTCGTGCCGAGATGAAGTCACGAAAGAAAACATACAAAGCTGTGCGGAAATGCAGTGCATCCTTTGTAAAATACAGGTCGTATGTCGAGCTGCAAATCCACTTTCTGCCCGGTTTTCTTTTCGCGGGCAGCTTCGAGATCACTATTGCTGAGACACATTCAATACACCAAATAACAGGCCACTGCACATCACCAGCTCGGTTTCGCCCTTGGTCTCAGAGCAACAAATAGAGAGGAAACACTCGCGTCACTCACACCAGCATCGTCGACCATCTTTCGACACTGACTAACACTTTTCAGGATTCACTCACGCCGCGTCAAGCAGTGTGCTCCGCGCCCTGTCTCACTTCCTCCAGCACCTCCGCGCGTAGCCCGCGCGCACGCCTTTGACCCTCTCGACGGCACCACTGACAAACCGTCAGATAATCAGAATGATAGGTGACGGTGGGAGAGTTGGATCAGTGGTGGCATTGAAGCTGTGAGTTGAGGGACCAGGCGCAAAAGGGTATTGTCTCTCCTGTCCTCACCTTCATCGTCCGGAAACTCCTCGGATGCTCGGGTAGGATTGGGTCTTCCGGCCGAGTCCGGTCATCTCCACTCCTCATTACGGTCCGGCATTCGTCATGGTCTGCTATCCGAAGAAGGTGCACCACTCGCAATGGGTTCATGACAGGTCATTATATTCCTCAGTAAACCAGTTATCTGCACAACTAGTAACACGTTCGGCAGCGAATACAAGGGAAGAAGATGTAGCAAATGTGAGGCAACCATACACTAGGCACCGATATGTACATACAGAATCCGTTGATCAAGCGGAATACTACCAGCAAATGAGTTTATCGTCCTCTGCAGGGCCAACGCCGCTCGGGTATAATCCAGGTGTTCGCACCCATCCATCAAATTCTCGTAAAACTTGGACGCGATCTTGTTCGTCTGTCCGTCGTCCACCGCCCACATCGTCCCAATCACAGACCGGAACCCTGCAAACTGCATCGCTGACGCCAGATGGATTACCTCGTCTGGACTCTGCTCGTCTCCCACCGTGGTATGACAAGCAGAGAGATAGGCAAACTCCGGGTTCTCCAACTTGCATCCCATGATACGCTCGATGTTGAAGTGGCCGTCATGGAGTCCAAACGCAGAGTCAAAGGGTTGCTTCCTGTTTGGGATGCCGTGACATGCAAAGTGAACCCAATCGCCATTCCTCAGTTCCTCTGAGACTTGAGATATAGTCGATTGTGGACCTTCAAGGTGAATAAATTTCGCAAGACCCTGGATACGGTCAGCGACGATGGCTAGTTCGCTGCCTACGGAGTGGAGCTCGCTTTCGCCTTTGGCATTCGCCTGACCTACAGCAAGGAAACGTTTCTCGTGTATCGAAGTCGTCGCCGATGGATTATTCCGTCTCGCATGGATAAGCGCAGTCAAGGTGGGCGTGTAAGACGAGATGTACAAATGGGAAAAGCTCCTTTGACCCTTCCGATATGGATTAGCCGCGTGCAATGGCAGAAGGCAGAACTCGGAAGTGGGACACCACCAGATACGTGAGCCAAGTGGAACTGTCGTCTGGAGAAAATCGGCAATTGGAGAAACGACCTCATCGGAAAGGGTTCTCAGGAAGCTAGCGAGTTCTCTGCCCACGTCCATTGTTTTTGCATTCAAAGTCAACGACTGCAGGTCCGATGACAGGTCTTGGACACGGGATTTCGTGATTTGCAATGGAACGTGAACCGGATCTCTGTCAAAAAAGACAACGAGTGCATCGCACGTATACTGGCTAGCATTCACGATGACCACAGGTCCGCCACTAGCAGCGTGCTGAAGTTCGGAGAAGGAAGAGGGGAGGAGGAATCAAGTGAGACCGGGTAATTGGCGAATTTTGGTGATTGCAGATTGCAGATCAACATTGAGACTGCACAGCCTGTTGTGCTGATCTGAACATTGTGAATGGATTATGTGGTGTATTTCTGATGAGAGTCGAGTAAACTCCTTTGCAAGGGCCTTTCCTTCCTGGCCTGACGCGATGACGTCTTTAAGAGGGGACTGGAGACGAGCAATCTGGTTCCAGAATACACCCCGACCTTGCTCCAGCAGTTCAACCGCTTTTTTGGTATCCTGATTGCGGAGACAAGCAGAAAACGCATTGATTGCTAGGGATGAAGTGAGGTCCTTGAAGATCTGCAGATGACTGGGTAGGGACGGTAAAGTGGCGAGATGCTGGATGAGAAGTCGAAGAGATGTTTCATATGCGAGAAGTGTCGTGGGATGGCCGAAATCCTCAGCTACATTGATCCATTTCTTGGCTGCATGGAGATCGGTTGATGAGATCATTTGTGGGAGATCTGCTAGTTCAATGTAGAGACTGAGCATATCCTCTCTGTCCTCCAACTTCCTCGACTGGGTAAAGCGGAGATGGAGAAAACCTGCAAGTCGATGCAATACCCATGATCGGTCGGGATGACTGGATGGGCAAAGGTCGAGGGCCTGTCTACCAAGGATGATGGCTTCGCTGAGATCCGTTACTTCCGCAAGCCGCTCGTAACGATCAGATAGACAGATTGCGACATTGTTCAACGACGTTGAACGAAGTGGGTGCCCTAACGGGCGAAGGTCGAGGGCTTGTCTCCCGAGGATGATGGACTCAGTGAGGTCCGTGATATCTTTAAGCCGCTTGAAACGATCGGAGAGATAGGTTGCGATGTTGTTCAATGAGGTTGAACGAAGCGGGTGCCCTGATGGGCGAAGTTCGAGGGCTTGTCTACCGAGGATGATGGCCTCATCAAGGTCCGTGATATCTCTAAGCCGCTTGTAACGATCGGAGAGATAGATTGCGACATTGCTAGACGATGTTGATCGATCCGGGTGCCCTGACGGGAAAAGGTGGAGGGCCTGTTTGCCGAGGTTGATGGCCTCATTGAGGTCCGTTATATTTTCAAGCCGCTTGTAACGACTGTTGAGATAGAGTGCGACATTGTTCAAGGACGTTGATCGATATGGATGCCTTGGTGGAAAAAGGTCGAGGGCTTGTCTGCCGAGGATGATTGCCTCATTGAGGTCCGTCATATCTCCAAGATGCTCATAACGACTGCTGAGATGGAGTGCGACATTGTTCAATGACATTGAACGAAGCGGGTGCCCTAACGGGTGAAGGTCGAGGGCTTGTCTCCCGAGGATGATGGACTCATTGAGGTCTATCACATCTCCAAGCCGCTTGTAACGATCGGAGAGATAAAGTGCGACATTGTTCAATGACGTCGAACGAAGAGGGTGACCTGACAGGCGAAGGTCGAGGGCTTGTCTGCCGAGGATGATTGACTCATTGAGGTCTGTTATATCTCCAAGCTGCTTGTAACGATCGGAAAGATAGACTGTGACATTGTCTAACGACGTTGAATGAAGCAGGTGCCCTAACGGGCAAAGGTGGAGGGCTTGTCTGCCCAGGATGATGGCCTCATTGAGGTCCGTGATATCTCCAAGCCGTTTATAACGATCTGAGAGAGAGCCTGCGACATTGTTCAATGATGTAGATCGATCCGGGTGCCCTGACGGGCGAAGTTCGAGGGCTTTTCTCCCAAGGATGATGGCCTCATTGAGGTCCGTGATATCTCCAAGCCGCTTGTAACGATCAGAGAGAAAGATTGCGACATTGTCCAACGACGCTGAACGAAGCGGATGACCTCCTGGGCAAAGGTCTAGTGCTTCTCTGGAACAGACAGCGGCTTCCTCGACATCCCCTATCGCCCCCAGATGTTTGTAACGTTGCCAGAGATGATGAGCAAGCTGATTCAGTGAGCTCCATCGATCCTGGTGACCGGGTGGGCAACGATCCAATGCTTGGCGATCAAGCACGACTGCTTCTCCAATGTAGTCCGTCCCGTCCCCATTCTGAAACTTGGCGAAAGTGGACTCTGCTCGTGAAAGTATTTCATCGACTGAAACAGTCGCCTCCAGAATGGATTCCGTCCTGTCCTGAGCTTTCTCATGTTTGGTGCGACGAGACAACCGCATTTTGGCTGACACGAAGGTCATTTCAGTGCTCTTTTCACAGGCAGAAAAAGATAAGAACCTCTTGATTTCATCTTGTCTCACTCAAGGTTAACCTGGTATGGTCGGGGGTACTGGAAACAAGAATGTGAAGTTACACACGTTGTATCGAAGTCGCTCACCACATGGCTTACATGCAATCCGAAAAGGCAGTGCCAGTGACTGCTTGCACTCCCGTAATGGATTACTCTTCCTTGGTTTCAATATTAACCACTGGGGCTAGCTGCCTTTCAGCTCTTCTCGTGGGTGACACGAACATCATTGACACCGTGACGGTCCTGACGGACGTGCAACTTGAACGTTGAACGCCGAAACATCTCATATGTGACCACGTGATATAGGGTGATGAAGTTACATAATGCCTAGTTCTGTAGTAGGCTACATTGGAACTTTACGAATCGCTCGGGGAGAGCTCAGGTTGAGCTGTACGCAGACATTCAAATGGCTACCATATCAACTCAACTGCGGAACTTCAAGGAGCCCACGAAGGATCACCTACTCCATCTCTTCTTCTCCATACCCGAGGCGTCAGAAACGTCTCCCAAGAATGGCGACAAGCACAACGCCCCAGAGACCGAAAAGATGGAGATCAACTCAGTCCTTAGCCTTGGAGAACATGGGATTGAGGATTCATACGTGAGTTTGGTCGCAGCGATCCTCCTCAGCGAGATTAAACAGTGTTC
>JBBPNU010000795.1:0-13065 GCA_038091055.1 Leccinum angustisporum
TCTTCTAACTGTGCTAGAACTCGTTGTTCTCAGACCCAAGGTACTCTGATTCCAACTTCCGGTTATCTAAACCGAGGTCCAGATCCTTTCCCCATTGTCGAAGATTCCTCTTCTCAACCTTCCTCCTCTTTCTAGTCTTTCCTTACAGAGGCTGAGATCGCACTAGCCGAGAACTCCCTTCTCAACAATTCCTTTTCAGCAAGTATCCTCTTCAAACAGACTCTAGCTACTTTTCTTGCTCACTCCTTCAAGGCCCATCGGTCTTATTTTTCTCTGGCGACATCCATTAGATGAGCACCTTTGGTCCAATTCAATGATGACATACATCTCAAGAATGCACTGGTGCATTGGCAAGGTTATGAGGCCATCCACTTGGACCATTTTCCTTGCTTCCTTCCACAAGGAGTGTTTAGAGCTTCAGAAGATGCTAATCTTTCTGAACTTCGTCATGCCCTACATAGGCATTGACTGGACTGGACGAGAAATCCTTACTATTCAGGAATGGAACAGGGAATTCGATTGGGCGATGCAGATGAGGTATTATCACCAGAATCCTTCTTTCCTTCTTCAGAAAGCTCTTATTGACAATCCACTCAAGGTTGACTGGGCTTATGATAGCTTACACCGTATTTTGCAGGAAGAAAGAAATCCTAAACATTTGCATCAGCAAAATGTGCATGGCCTTATCTGGCCTTATCTGGCACTTTTCGGCTTGAACCTTGGTCTAAGGAGAATAAGTTGAGTCTCGCACAAGTGGCACAATGCCACTCGGTTTCTTGGATCTGGGTTGTGGTGCGGCTCTCTTACCATACTTTTCACACTTAGACGATCTGCCTCAATAGGAAACAGTGTGAAAAGCTACTCAGAATTCACTAAGCCGTCTATTAGTAAAGTAGTTCAGGTACAAAAAAGAGTGATTAAAGTGGTAGCCCAGCAGGCACACTATGCAATTCAAGTTATTAAAGTCATTGTCCAAAGCAAAGAAGTATCAGGAGTTTATTTAGGCAAATCTTGTAGTATTCACCTAGTCTTGATTTGCACTACTCCTTAATGTCCATTTTTCATCCCCCTGGACCACTTGAACTTGATGTCCACCATGTCCATGACATCAAACCATAGTGTTCAAGATCTCTTGTGTTGTTTTTTTAAAAGTTGGCGCTGAATGTTTACTTGCCAGTATGCAAGCAGTTGTATTTGGGATTTATCATGATACCACTCCACAACAATTCAAATAAGTTCTCTGAATTGTTCCTTTTCTGATAGATGACAATCATCATCTACTGCAGTCTGCTAGTATGGTAGTAGCAGATGGACTTGGTATTCACCAGGGTACTGCAGAGCAATACAAGTAAGTTCTCTTATTGTTTCTTAAATAGATTGAAACTGACCACTCATCCGCATAGTACCAGCAAGTGGCTCTGATATCCACCATAACAGTATAAGGAAGTTGTTTAAATTTCTATTTTGGAATAGCCTGTAACTAATCTTCCTGATATCAGCATGTTGCTAAGAAATGGAATGGGTACAGTGACTTCTGGCCCTCCTGGAAAGTTGCTTTTGGTCTAACACAACTTGGTGAGTTGGCAAATTTGGCTTTGTTCTGCCAACATGGAGATGTCTGTTCATCTTGTTGTTTGTCACCTGTGAAAATGCTCTATGAATTTTCAACATCAGTGAGGATCTCATCAACACATGCAAAGCTCTTTTTGGAAGAGATGAACTTTTGGCCTAAAGTTGTTACGATTGTCTCCTATATTCAATGATACTATGTCATTTCTCTCTTTCCTTTTGCTTCGCTTATTGCCTTTACTTCGTCTTTACTTTGTATCATAGATATCGGATGGTTTCGCTTGCTCCACATCGCTGATGATCCGACCTTCTCCTATTCCTGTTCCTTATCTTTCCTATCTCTATCCCGACTTCTCCCTATCGATCTCATGACTCACGATGATGACATTGCTTCATCATCCATCTGATATTATGATGCGTCCCTTCGATAGGATTCCTTCTTGTTCTATCCTCGTAGTACTTAAGGATCATCTCATCACATGTAACCTTAAGCTAGAGCTACTTGGAATCCCACTAAGTTCTTGCCAACCTTCAAGTCCCTTTGTCCTCAGTCTCTTCGAGCCTCAGCTCTCTCAGGTGTGACCATTGTCTTCGAGTGAAGCGACTCTTCGTGAGATCCTCCTTGTCGAATACCTCAGTCCCCTTTGTCCTTCGAGTCTCGCCAGGCGTTACACTTGCTCGACTAATCCTTTGTCTTTAGTTCTCGCCCATCTCCAAGTCTATATCCGACCCTATCCGGGCCAGCTGTAACAAAAGTGATTATGCTCTATCTGAGGTCTCTTGCTCTTCATGCACAACCAAATACCTTGTGGCTCTTTTCCTCTATCTTCTAATCCCCATGGTCAATAACTCTATCATGATCTGCCTCCTTTCCTCAATGTTCTAGACCATTGAAGTTGCTCTACACTTCCTTTCATCAAATTGTGATTACTTTTCCACCATTGTGGTTGATTGTGACTGATTGTAGCTACTAATTGTTTACCAGTATTTACAGCCACTAGACTCAAGCGTCACTATTCTGTTTCTCTTGATAACTCACAGTAGACTACTATAATCCCTATTCAGTGGTTATCCTACTCACACACAAGCTTTCTGCACTTATCGGTTATGATTCCTGCTCAGCTCTGAGCTCTTATCACTTAAGCCTTAGATTGAGGCTCTATTATCCTCACTATTCTATTCATCATCCTCACAAACCCCCTTGATCAATTTTCCAGCCCATATTGGATTTTGGCCAAAATTAGTTGGCAAGTGCCAAAATGGCTGTTGATGGCAACTATCAAGCCAGAGGACCAGCCATTTTTTCATACAAATTCAAACACAGCCAACTGAATTAGGATGTACAGCTGGCATTATAAAACATTTGATTGTATTTCATTTACATCAGTTTGTACTACATACCTGTTTTTGTGATCCAAATGGTGCAACAATCTAATCTGGATGAGCTAGAAGCAGATGGTTCATGAAACATTGACAGAAATGTGGCTGTGTTACATCAGAAGTCATAGCCCCTAACATGAGATGTGAATACATTTACTTTGGTGAATCAGCTTTGTGCTGCTATTATCTATGTATCTATGAATTGGCTGATCATTCAATGTGAGTGTTGTGATTGGAATCATCTATATCTTGCATAGCATAAGAGACATGGATGCATGGCATTGAACAGTCATGTATAGTAAAACAGGAGTATCAATTCTATATGATATTGAACACTTCTAGCATGGTGAACTACCTAAAACTTAGAAGCAGTAACTTTAAGGCTAGAACAACTTTAAATGAAATCAGAAACAAATAACACCATCATGGAGCAAGAAATTGAATCAGATTGTGGTACCAAACCCTTCTCTCATCCAAAGAGACATCATCTCCTGCTGTTTTTAAACACTATAGCTTTGCACAATTTGTAATGTTTTGCTGCCTATGCTCCCTGAGGCCAGCTATGAGCTTGCATACCAAGTGGTTGGCATTAGCAAGCTGAACCAAATATAGCAGACTACTGACTCAACCACAAATGGTTGCTCCTGTTTGTAGTCATACTCAAAATAGGAGTACCAGACTTGTCTACAAAATGAAAACAACCAAAGTGTCTTGTAGGCTGCAAGCTTGAAGCGATAGATAAAAATATATAGTACTTGTACTGTCTCCACTGGGCAGTGTCTTGATTATCCTCATTCATGGCCATTTGATGGAAGACTTCATACCAATACATTTTTTATTGTCCAATACACATCTCGGAGCAGTTCATTCAGGTTCTAAAGATGTTTGATCCCGAAACTGGACTGTATTTGAATCCAGTTATGCACTTGTGCAGAGTTTAGAGAACAAGTAAAGAAAGCTGTGATTAATAAATTAATTCTAGCTAATGACAGTAATATAAAATGAAAACTCACCATAGAGCTTGTCCACAGCAATGAGGATGAACTGAAACTTGAAGCTGTTGAGATCCTAGATTGGCAGTGTCATTGGTGGCTGCTGTAATTCCACTGTCATGATCATTAGGTTGCATAGATGATAAGTGTTAAATCAAAAAAAACTTACAAAACTCATTCCCATCAAAATGGAAACCACTCCCAATGGGATTATCTTCAGAGAACTGAAGCCTATTAAGTCTGCCTGTGAGCTGTATCCACTCCCTGCCTGAGGGTAATTTGATTCCTAATGCAGGAAAAAATCACCTGAAGCATTATTCAAGTTGTTTAGCAATATATCAGCACCAAGATATAAATAATATACCCAAATTGTAACTGAACTTTATTTCAAAAATTCGGTACTACATACTATGACTGTGATATGACTGCCATGTCTTGTTATGACATTCTGGTCAGCACTCATGTCTGAGTACTGACACCAGAAAACTCAACTACATCACTGTTGCCATCAAAACTTGCCATTTGTTGGCACTCCCTTGTTCACTCTGATCGATGGCCACCTGGAGATAAGCAGAGTAGGTGGGATAATTTTGAGTCCCTTGCCTATGTTGCTACTATGGACGAAGAGACTAGGGGATGTCAATGTCATTCTGAGACAAAAGCAGAAGATAGATGACCTTCTTCTCAACATTCCCACTGATGTGAAGACATTACATTCCTAGATTACACCAGGAATCTAGAGTATAGCTCTAAGCCAGACTATGACTACATTTGAGAGTTGTTGTAGGCAGTTCATAGTCATTCAAAGTAGCCCAGCATGAAACCAGAATATGTAGCAGCCCACGATGTCCACTGGGAAAATAAAATTAACCTGGGCCCTTCTGCAAATCTGTGGAGGGAAACTCTAGTACTAGGTATTTGAGAAAAGAGTATTGTGAGACTAAGAGATTTTTACACCTATTTGAGAGTGAAGTGACCAATATTTAAGGTCAGCCATAGGTCCTTGTACATATGTTTGTACATATTGTTTTATGGAATGTTTGAAGATACAAGATCACACAAGTAGTTCTGCAAAGTTGACCAAACAAAATACTGGAAATATGTATATGATGGAAAAAATTATACAACACAATCATCTTGTAAGCAATATCTCTAATATAAATCCATTAGGTAATATCATTCTTTATTTGGGTAATCAATGAGACCATCTAATAGCAATATGCTTATTATCAACCATGGAGAATCCAATGGTGATAGTTAGTAGAAGTAGAGTCCGCAATGAAATAAAGAGATGGAAGGAGGGTGAAATCACCAAAAGTAACATTACTGACTATCAAAATTGTCACCAGATTTGACACTCTTGCAAGACACTGGACTCATTATGAGTTTTAATTGTCTACTCTGCCTCCAAGTGGAAGTCTATTCTTTGTATACTTCTGGATGAAATAATACAATGAGTTTCACTAACAAATAATACATGTATGATGTTGAGTATTGTATCAAATATCAGCAATGATCTATCAAATATCGAATCAAAGTATATAGGTTTGCTACATGGGTGATGGGATCAGTCGTGAAAAAGTTTGCCGAAAGAATGCATGGTTTACCATCAAGTATGTGGCCAAAAATCTGATGAAACCAACAATATATTCACTGTAGCCAGCTTTGATTTCAACAGTGAGATTGGTAATGGACAGACATTCCAAGATCTTAAGATTATTCAAGGCCTTTGGGATCAGTATATTCAGCAAATTTTTAAGAGCAATGGCAACTCGTAAGATCTCTCTGAAGGTGCTGAAGACCTTAAAGGGACTGCCAGAACCAAGACGAAGAAAGTGAGTGCAGTTGGTCAATTATGATGATGGTGGCATATGGATTCCTGAGTTACTAGGAAGAAACCAGTTAGATTTTCAGACTTTGGTATGGGCCTTTCTCACAGCCCACTATAGTTTTCTATCATTTCTCGGCATGTTGCGGTATCTCACAGGCTTTGAGTACTAGTAAGGAAGACATGCAGCAATACATCTTGGCACCATTCAGAAAGCTTTCCCAGTTCCAAGACCAACAGAGCCACAAGGAGATCACCCTTGTCCAAGTAACACTTCAGCAATGTTCTTACCAGAAAGTCAAGCCACCAATAGGTGGTAGGTCTTGCTTCAACTAACCATATAATATTTATCACTGACAAACCAAAATAGTGAAATATGCCAAGGACATTAGCAAAAAGAAGCTCCAGACTATCTCAGTAAGTTTCAATAAATAATTGAATGAATAATGGATCATTGTCCATTTTTAATTTAGATGGCCAGCCACTCTGTCAGACTCTGTCACTCTCTGTCATGATTTTGTGGAGAAAGTGCTAGTTTGATGATGCACTCCAGAACCTGCTAGTGACAAAGACTGCTCTCACCAAGCCCACAAAGAGGTTCTGATAGTTATTAGTACTGTACCTCGGTCACTGAATCTGTCAGCAGAGCATACAGACATCACACTCCCTCCAGCTACCCTGAGGTCCGCATTGAGGGGTTCAAGCTCTGGTTGGTACTCAGATATCCTCAGCATCAGTTGATACTAATATCTAATACGGTCAATACGGAAAGAAGAGAAGTGGAGCAGTCTTAGACTTCTGATGCAACAATGCTGTCTATTCAACAAGCCCCTCAGGCTGTAAATGACCAATAATTGAAGTGCTCCACACCAACATCAACAGTTCCTATACAAAACAAGACAAATGGTAAGGTCCTTCTTACTCCAAGCATCTACTTTGCCAACTTCAACCTTTTTAGACCACTTGGAGCCATTGACTCCATGCTTATCCAGTTGAGAGTGAAGGGCTTCTTTTTGAGTTGATGACAAAGAGCCAAACTTAAACACCAAGTGCCAAGTGCTCCACTGCTGTCGAAATTTAAGGCCAAAAGGGTGAGGTTCAACTAGTGCACTGTGAGCCCCCATTTTTGCATTTATTGTTGGTACATTTTACTGGAAATGTATATAGATAAAGTCAAATAAATGTGCTAATACTATTACATACGTTGAACATGAACTTGGCCTCGTTGCCCTATTCTTCCATTGCAGTATTGGTCAGCTGACTATCTATTACTAGGGTCAATAGTGAGCCTCCAAAAGTAAATGGAGGAGAGATGAACATGTACTTTCAATTCTTTGATGGTTAGGGGAAAGAGAGGCCAGTTGTTAATACCCAACAGCCAAAGTGTTCAGATGTAAGCTTGTCACACCCAACAAGGCTGCTTGAAGAAGAGAGCTCAGCATAGCTGCCAGCCTGCCAGATTCAGGAATGAGTCATGCAGATGGGAGTGGTGTTCCATATGGGGTTGTTGAGAACCGAGGGCTGATGCCAGGTCTTCAAGGAATGCCAGCTCCATCTAGGGTTATTGCAGCAAGAAGGGCTGATGCTGGGTAGGAGGGCTGATGAAGGCAACTTCAATCCAAGAAGGACTATGGCACCTCAAAAAGGAGACAAAGACTTAGGGAGGGAATGTATAGGATGAAGGGAATCCAACTAGAACAAGACTAGCTTGTTTGGTTGTTGCATTCAAGTATTTATACTATGGGTACATGTGCACAGACCAGCTTAGAGCCGGTCTGAATAAGCTATGCTGTACTAATATGGTAATGGCGCAACTAGTGTTGACCAAGGAGCATTTGATTGCTGTCACACCTTCGAAAAAGAAACATTGTTCTTGGACAAGTTCGATGCAGACCAATTCAGTGTCTATCATCAACAAAACTTGTATTACCTATTTGCATCTTTGCAGGGGCTAGCTCAGTAACTTCTCCACTTCAGCATAAAGCAATAGCAGAGCTTGCCAGCTCAGACACTTTCTTGATCAACTCAAGCGTGACATTAATCAAAATCTTTGTCAGAGTAAAGTCAAACAGGTCTAGTCAAAGTGTTTACCATTTGTTAACATTTGACTGACACTGACACAACACTCAGGAGATGGCACACATGAGGGGTGAATAAAGTCATCACGACCCCTAAAGTCCTCAGTTCAGATGACACTGATTCAAACTGAAGAGATGTTTTTGTTTGTAGGAAATTAAAGAGCAAGTATCACAGCAAGCTTTTTATATGAAGTTGCTAAAAAAAAAACTAGTATACTCTTATATGCTCTGGATAAATCTATTTTATTGACATTGACACTGATTCAGACATCTTCCTTGGCATCAGATGCTCTCCAGTTGAGGTAATATACTTGGACAACCCCAATTCAAACAACTAATCAGTCATTACTATCATAGTTAAAGAAGACTGACCTCACTGGTTTACTCCTTCTTCAATCTCATCCCAATTATCTGTGAAAAAGATAGCCACTGTGTCCACAAATTCAAATGTTGTACATGTAGATGCAAGACAACAATTCAGAGGTATCTTGACACCAAAAATGCCCAGTCCACAGGGAGCATGGGAAAGCATGGGAAATTTTGCTGGAGGGATGAAGTAGTATAAAGGAAATGGATCAATTATGTTGCTTAATTGAAAACAAAATGGGAAAATAACTTATATTCACCAATAGGCAACCTATGATAATATGGCCCAAGACAGGATCTGGCATAAAAGGCAGCAGTAGTGATGATGAAGACAATGAGAAAGGCAACAACAATGAAGATATTGGATGGGAACAAGTTAAATGAATGTATATATTTATCATGATGTCTAGTCAAAGAACCTCAAGCTACCTCTCTGAACACCTTCAAGGTCTCATCTGATATTAACTGGATAATGTATCTTTTACCTCTTTAACTACTACAAACTTTACCTGTTATCACTATTACATCCATTCCTTGCCTGAAAAAAGCTACCAAATGTGAATCACTGCAGGTGATCATGGCAATGACAAAGATCCATGTCAGGCAAAACTAAAGCATGTAAGTTTTGAAACCAGGACCTTTTGGTTATCCACATACTGCAAAAGCTTGGCAGGAGTAATATCCACCTCTCTGGCATGATTTTTTTTGCTTATCATCAGTATGCTGACTCTGTTCAATCGGTGCGCTCGTGGATTTCCATAGTGGCTGAATAGTAGACCAGCGTCGACTCAGACCTACTGCTATTGGTTGATTTGGCTCGTAGGTCACAGAACAAGGAGAGAAGAAAAGGGTAATTGGGCTTTTGTGTAAAATCAAGCTGCCGGGAATAGTGGAGGAATTCAACGAATGGCGAGGGTAAAGACTTGCAGAGCTGAGAAATCGAAGAGTTCTTTTGTAGAAATACATTGCCGCTGTTCAAGTTTGATGACTCAGAAGCGCTAGAATCAAACCACGGGAGCATTCCACGCACAAGGTACACCAGAAGATAGGCAAGTGATTCGAGATCGTCACACCGACTAAGTCGATTGCTGGAGTGGCAGTTCAGGGAGGAAAAGGGCCCAGGTGCAGCGTTGGGAAGGAAAATGTTGTTGCTGAGTGGAGCATGTGCATAGGTTTGAGGATCCCTAAGAGTCGCGCAAGTGTGAAGTTGAAGAGGAAGAATTCGTTGTTTTGCTGCCCGGGGTGCACAGGACCCATAATTATGTTCTTGGGACTTATGTTTCCGTATACATAGCTTCGAGAGTGGATGTTTTGAAGGCATATTATCTCCTCGATCAGTCAGTATAGAGCACAAAAAATCTCGTATGAGCTCACCAGTTGCTCTGCCAGAACGGTGACAGAATCCATAGAGAGCCTTCGCCCAGTCGAATTGAAGAAGTCTTGCAAACTTGGTCCCGTATCTTCAAACACGAGGACTTGTAGTTCAGATTCGGTTCCCGACCAGGTGATAGTGGGAACACCTCGAATACCATCAAGTTGGTCAAGAACGACCCGTTCGCGTTGCAAAAGAACATGACTAGTTGAGTGACCACTGGTTTTCACAATAACCGTATGACCACTTTGGACCAGGTCGACGGCCCAAAAGATAGAGCCTGCATTTGTCAATCTCAAGAATCGTCCCGTAAATAAATGGAACTGCACATGTAGAACTAGTCCTGAGGCACTCTTTGAGCCTAAATCTTCCATCGACACAAATGACTTGCATGAAATTGAAGGATGGTAGAAGAATCATAATTTGTTGAGTGTGTTACAGTTGAGATTATGATAGACACAGTGTCGCAAACATGTTCATTTTTAGTCATGTGACAAGTATGGATTGAGTATACGGACGAGAGAGATCTGGAGACAAGTATGTGGTGGATAGAAATAGTAGATGGCAGTATGGTAACAAATCAGTTAAAGTCAACAATGACAACGTCAGTTTGTATATGGTCCCCCTCTTTGCGAACCATGTGCTTGATGATATTGTCCGCAGCTTCATCTTGAGCGAAGGCTTGGATTTGAGCAGCATCTGGTTCGTCCTCCAACAGATCGTGCGAGTCGAGCTTGGTCGCAGCTGTGAATGTGAGACAACATTTCTTGAAGTCATACTTCAACATCTGAAGGGCCTCCATCAAGGTGGGGCTGATTCGATTACGTTTCTTTGTGTCGGTCTCCGCGCTTAAAGAGAATACACATTCACTGGGAATGGACGAGGCTTGAATTGGGAGGTAGTCCATTGCAATCACAAAGATCGTAGGGTAACTTTGACACTTGCTCTATGGATTGTCATCAGATAAGTATAACATGAAGATGCTTGTACTTGCCTCCCAAAATCTCAGTGGATCTGAGTTTTCCTCCCAAAGATATCCGTTGACATATGAATGGTACTCTTCATCCGTCGTCACCGTGCCGCCAGTGTGTCCGACGGTTTGACTCGCTGACACCCATATTCTTGATCCCGAACTGTGCTGCGAGCGAATCAGATATTCTTGCATCTATTTTATTGTGAGTAAAGCTGAGTTTGGTTTATTGTCCACTCACTAATGTTAAGATTGTCTCCTCTGCGGATGTTATGTACTCGTCATCCCAGTATGATCGAATCCAGGACATACATACAGCTGGGTCGACAACTTGTAACCATCGTGTTAGTTGAGGTTGATAACAAATCAGAAAAACGACTCACACATGGAGATGATGTATGCTCGAGTGTTGTCCATGTGTTTGTAATACTTCATCGCCCACTCAAGTCCGGTGTCGACCCATGGCTTTGTACGAAGGTTGGTTGTTCCTAATGTCTCCCATGCAGACATAAAGAGCTTGAAGCACGGGATGGCGCTGCCTAGACAAGGCAAAGACTCGCTAGACATACGCTGCTGGACTTTGTGGGGAACCTATCAACGTTATTTATCAGCCGTGCTCTGTAGAAATTGTGGTAGACTTTACCTGAAGGATATGTTCAAAGTCCTCGAGGACAAGCCAATGTGGAGACGACAGCGCATATCCTTCCAGCTGTTTCTGATTCGGCAGCGTGAGGAAGTAGTTGACCACCTGGAGAGCTGGCAAGTTAGCCAATGAAGTGATTACAGAATGTGCAAGAATACATACCAGACGTAAGGCCCTAATACGATTGATCATTGCGTACATAGAGTCCCACCATGTTTTAACATCCCGCCATAGCTCGAGCTCAGGTACTTGCTCCGTATCGCCTCTTGGACTCTTGAACCAACCTTTCAGATTACTGGTCTTGACGATATCCATAAAATCGTCATGACGTAATCCAGATGCACGTATGGTTCAAATGATGTCATGAGTGGAAAGTACGAGCATTGAAGTACTAAGTTAGTAAATAGTTCACACGCTTGTATTATATAACGTAGCTCAGTCGCGTCTAAGTTTGAATAGGAGTTTTACTCATCTTCATTCACAACCACAATGTTCCCCTCGACCCGCTCTCATTCTCACTCAATGTAAGTACTCGAGCTCTCTTCCCATACCTTGAACAATGAGTCATTGTAATGGGATCCAATTTGACGGCCTCCACATATGCTACCCACGCCTCTTCATCGGGGAAGGTGTCCATCCACTGGCAGGCATCTGTAATGTCAGCAAAATCGGTATCCATGAAGTTTTTGATAACATGAGTTATGCAGATGTGCATAATGTGTGGGAAACACATTATGAGGCAGTTGAATGCATCAAATTCGACTTCGCAGGCATGAAGCAAGGTCTCGAGATCTTGCAAGCACGTCTTGTTATTACTTGCATTGTCCATGGTGAAGTGCCCTACCTATTTACGATATCAACGAGAACACTATTAGTCGAGATCAGAAATGAACTTACTTTCGCTGTGATTTTCGCCTGATCCAAGATATAAAGAATAGTCTTCACGAGCGACTTGCCTGTGTGATTTCCGCGTATCCGATGGAATGCCAATAACACTGATCGCAGCTTTAGTGTTGCACTGCCAGTTTCTTCCGCAATCCAGTGAGCAGTCATGGCTAGAAATGGACGCCGATTATCATTCGACCATATGTCAGCCGTATAGGAGATACGTCTGAGGGCGGCCTGTAGGCAGTTAGTTGGTCAGATAATGTATATAGCAGCACCTACCGCCAGATCTCCGCTCAATATCGCAAAGTACTTTTGCCATGCCTTAATAATATCCTCACGGATCTTCATATGGTGAGGGATTTGTGAATTTGTGAGGTCTTGCCGAAGGAGCAGAAGGAGGCTATGAAATTCTTTGCATTCAACGACATTAAGGGCCTGTGGGTTTGCGTGTGAAGAAGAGAGATTTGATTAGAGAATAAACTATACCTGATTGTCTGCGACAATAAAAGCGACAACTTGAAGGTGATTGTGCAGCTCGTCCAACGAGAAAGGGGGAACCGAGGAGCGTTCTCCAGGAGTTGCATTGTTTGATGGTGAAGCCTCTGCTTGACGAGGAGGCAGCGAAGTGAGTGACCCGCCACCCAGCAATGCATCCTGTATTTCATTCAAGGTATAACCGCGAGCCAATACACTCTTGATGCTCTCTAAGAATATCTGCCATCCATTTTTTTCTGCAAGGGCGATGTATTCTAGGAGGTGAAACCGATCTATGTGGTCGTGCAGTGCAGTCGTTCCTGTATTGTGGGAATACCGGAATGTACGATCGCGCTGTGTGCGTCTGTGCCCAGCTGACCGGGTCTGCATCATGAGCTTTTCTACAATCATAAAAAAATTAGTGCGTGTGTAACATCAGAATGAACAACTTACTTGCAATAAGTACACACCGTACCCTCCGATGTCCTCTCAAAAAAATGATGTA
>JBBPNU010000796.1:0-13063 GCA_038091055.1 Leccinum angustisporum
CATCGTTTGGTACGATGGGAGGAATGACTGGTTGAAATTCTAACGATGCTCCATCCCAAGGTGTTTCTATTGAAGGCCAATCTGTAAGCCCAACGTTTTTGGGGGGCTGTGGATCCCAGCGATTAAGTTCTGCTACATGATATGCTTCAGTATCTTCTACTGGAGCAGGAGGTCTCGGAGCTGATGAATCAGTTTCAGAAGTGAGAGGCTGGGTAGTTCCGACTCTGATAAGGCCGGAGGAGGGATGAGGAGAGTCATGTCGTCGTCGATTTCTGTGTCGTCTAGAAGATCTGTTGGAAGATCAGGCTAAGTCTCTCGCAGCTCTGGTAAACTGGTCACTGGAGTAGAGAAAGCGAGGGAAAGTGAATCTGCAGCGAGGGCAGATGGAGCCAGATCGTCCTGGACGATTACAACTAGGACAACAGAGGAAAAGGTCATCGTCGATGACACCTCTAAGAATAAAATCTGGTCATCTGGATAGACGACGTGACCAAGGAATGACAGGCGAACAATTGGATCGCTGTCGGTGAGACCGAAAGGACTGAGATGACGAGGGGAGAACGGATTGGTTCCTAGATGCGAAGTAGGGGGCAGGCTGTTCAAGGACTCTGCATCTACCTGGTGGAACGTAAATCTCTCGAGGTCTGGTAGGACCATTCGAGGTAAAAGACTCATGAGTACTGGTAGTACGATAGGAAATTCGTTCTAAAGCGGAAAGCCACTGACTCATAGCAAGCCACTCGGTACGCATGACAGAAGCAGGCATCGACACAAGTGATTAAACACAAGTGTTTTATAATCGACAAAGTGCTATGTCAAGGTGGGGCGAATAACATTTTGAACTTTATACAAGTTCAAAGTGCGCAGCCGAGGGGATATGCGTTTTCGTAGAATGCTCCAAGAGGAATAAGAAATTGAGCTCTAGTAGAAACTTACTAGGGAAATGTAGAGTAGCTTGCTATGAAATAACTTGAAATTAGTTGAGTTGTGATAAGAGTATAGGAAGAACATTGTATGGAAAACAAGTTAATTGAAAGGGACGAGAAGGTCCCTCTTATATACTACATGACTGTTTGTACATGTTATGGTATATAGAACTTCATAGAAGATTATGTAAAGGTTCTAGCCAATAGCGTAAGAGACTCTTTACATGATCTGTTAGCAATGAGTCTTTCTGAGTCATGCTTTGTAAGGGTATGAGTCATGATCAGTAAGCTGATCAGTAAACTAATGAGTCATTATAGAAAATGAAAGAATAGTCTAGAAGTAAGTTCTAGACCGATGACTAAACAATCTTACTATGATTGTTTCAACAAGTGGCTCTGTTCGCAACACGCACGCACCCTCATGCACAATGATGACGACGACATACACATACCACACGCATGCTCCCTCACACAACGTCGACGACAAGTTGACAATGACACCCTCACCCGTGATGTTGACGATAATGCGATGGCTTGATGACGACGAGACGACAAGACGATGCAACACGTGGTGGGGGCGATGTGAGGATAAGGGAAACGAGAGACGACGGCAGCGCAATGAGGACAAGGAAGACAGATGGTGATGACCACGTGTGTTCCCGTTTTTCTCACTCCTACCTCCCTCACTCCCTTAAGGCTCACCCTCTTTCCGCAGCACCACCCCACATCGCGAGGACACGAGGATAGTGCATGCCAACCCCACGACGCGACGACACAACGACACGGCGTGCTGGTGCCACCATGCCCGCAACGCAGTCACGATGCCAATGGCACTGACAAAACGTGACAGCGATGACACAAGGAGGGAGCGATGATACGACTAAGATGACGACAACTGTCGATTCAACGACGCGTCGTAGACGACTTGACGACTCGTACAACAACACACGGTGACGCAAAAACAGCTTGACGCCGACTGATGACACGGACTATGACACGATGCCCACTGGCAACACGGGTGAAGACAACAATATGGCAACAATGTGGCAATGGGCTGTGGCACTGCATGCCCCCCCGGGCTGACGTAGTACTGGCGACATGGCCTACAGGTGACGGGTATGCGGGTCTGCAGATACTGACCCTTAACCATACCCGTGCGGAACTCCAAGAACAAGTAAGGGTAGTTATATTGTAATGTAAACGTACTCTATCATAGTCTATACAGCTCGCTGCTGCTTGACAGCCTGAGCCAGCGCAAGTTGTGCAACCAATAATATTCCGCTAGCCGGCTTAGAGCAGCAAGCTGCAGCTAGCTGCATCGAGCCCAGGATATTAAAGTACCCCTCAAGTCGATGCATGCTCTACTAATCTTGACTTTGCTTGCAGAATAAACAGGTTGATCCCAACAGTCCTTTGACTCACACCACTATCGGGACTCTCATCAAAGCTCAGTAGTGGGGTCCTAAAGGAGAGAGAAGAAAATGGACCAGGTGGGATGAACAAGGGGAGGTCAACCCTTATCTCTCGGGAAGCAACACATTACTGGCCCTTTCTTTTACTGCAGTAAGTCATTTCTACCGCTAACAAGCATTTCATTGAGGTCATTTTAGATCGAATGTGTTTTATTGGGCATCGCTCAAAATACCACATTGGACTTTACAGATATGCAGTTCAGGCCTAGGTATTTGTTTTCATTTACTATTGTAGACCATAGATGCAGTTGAAACAATTGTAATATGTACCTCAGTTTTTCCGGCAAGTACAATGATTCTTCTATGACACAGGAGAAGATCTCAAATTCTTGTATTGAGACTCCACCAAATTTCTGTACTCCAGGTCAGCCTCAAGTAACTGTTATGTATAAATTGACACCTGCCATGCAGAGTCGACCAAAAGGAGATAGCTCAGCATCTTCTCCAACGACTCTTCAAAGTGATGAGTTTGATCAGTGTCCACATTTGATGTAAACATACCAGAATGTGAGAAAGCAGAGCAAGTTTTCTTAAGGAGCATGGCAACTACAATTGCATATCAATCTTCCACTCAGAGATCTGATGATTTTCCGTCAATTGGGTAAGATGGGGTTGGACACTTCACAACCGTGGAAATAATATTAGATTTATACAGACTGGACTGCATTGTACGGTGAATCAAAATCAGGTCTAGTCCGGTTTTTTGACCCAAAATTGGTTGAAAGGGGTTTGAAAATGATCACAACCAAGACCGAGACCAGTAGCAACCAGTCTGGAACAGTTGCACCCGGTTGAAAGACCAGTTTTAACCAGTTGCAACTGAAACTGGTCTTGCTCTCAGGAGCATGTGACTTTCGTGCTTAGCGGTGGTTGTATTGGAGGTAGCATTAATTTGACCTTATATGTATGTTAATCAGATAAGATCTGATGGAGATATGACTGTTTTTGAGTTTCAGAAAAATCACCATAATTAACCAAAAGTAGTATAGAACATAAATGGTGGCTGTACACCAGTTGTGACCAGTTTCCAAAAATTTCTCACACAACTGGATTGGTGGCAACTAGAGGCAACCAGCAACTGCAGTCCAGTTGCAATGAATTGCAGTCTAGTCCAGTTGCCAGTTTTTCGCAGGGTCCACAACTGGACTTTGGAACACTAATTGTATAGGCCTGTGCAAATGCATTATTTTGTACACACCTGGATAGCCCTGCACAACTCCTGTACATCTGAGATAGATATCTACCACTGCATGTAGATTTGGAATATGGCAGGACTAGGTCCTGGTCCATCAACTTGGGGTATATACAATATACAGGCGTGGGTATTGGCAGAGGCCCACAATAAATAATTTAACTCAACATTACTGGATCAAATTACAAAATTACTGTAAGAATGACACCACCAGCACAACAATACTAGCCCATTGGAGCAAGAGAATACTCCTCATCACCAGAAGGAATATAGTTTACTGACCTGTACATCCCTTAACTATTAAATAATTAAGTCAAAGATCAAATGTAGGTTCAAAACACTGACGAAGCATACCTATCTTGGATCATGCCATGTGCCTGAAGTGAAGAGGAACACTTTTGATCTATGAACCATTAGCCAATAATGAAGAGAAGAGAAAATGACTAACCCCAGCTTCAATCAGTTTACTTTCCATGTATGTTATCAAATAAAGTGTATACAATTGTGATCATGAGACCTGTCCGGGTTGGTGTCACGCTCAACAACACTGATATAGATGACAATGCAGCAGACCCTAAGCACAGCCTCATTTCTCCTTTGCTCTCCCTTTCAATTAATTGTAGTATAGATTGGTACTATTCAACATTGACTATAAGTAGTGAAAATCTTGAAAATGGTGATTTGAGACCCATTAGAGAGCCCAATAAATCAGATGAACTGATAAAGTGCTGTATAATGCATGTAGAAAGATGTGATACACATTTTAGAGCCATCAGGAGACCCTGTATCAAGTAAAAATAGATCAGGAGGAGAACATCTCATAACATCACAGGCTTTTATCCCGATAAAACCTTATTCAAGAATGATTGGTCAAAAAAAATGGCTGTGCAAAGTGGCAAATAACATTTTACAGTGAATACAAAAGGAGCCATATGCTATTTTCGGTGCACTTATGCAATCCAACATTTCAAACTCAGCCAGCTGGCAATCAAATGCACTACAAAATGATGATTATATAAGGACATGCTGTCCATCATGGCATCAACTGGCAATTTCCAAAATATGAGGGCAAAAGTCATAGCAAAGGCTGTATAACAGGAGTAGCAAGCATGAGCAACATATCACTGAGGCTCCATATATCAAGTGTATATCAGTATATTAGACAACAGTGTCCTGGTATGGAACCATGAGCACTGTGGGTGAGTAGGCTGTGATTATAAAACAGACATACTTACAAGAGTGATATATTAGTGGCATATACCATATGGGGTTGTATTCTACTTGTCTCAACCTCTTCTATACTTTAGTAAAACATCGGGGCTACAAACTTTGTTATGACATCAACAACAAATAGCAATACTCCTTTTTGAGAAATATTTTCACAACATAATGCCCCTGTCTTGATAGGGGGAGATTTATAAGTGCAAAAAGCTTGTGGGACTGGAATAACCAGTGAATAGAGACTTTAGGATTATATGTCAATAATCAAGAATGACATGGAGTGAACAACAATGAGCTACTGACCTGGAGTCTTTTCAACAAAGGACAGTTATTATTTATTTCCATGTCATAACAAAAGTTGTAGCTCCTATTTGATGATGCTAATGGTGCAACAACCTAATTAATTTGAGTAAAATATAAGCAAATGTTCTGGGAGACATTGACAAAAAAGTGGCTGTGTCACAACAAAAGCATTAGCCACTATTTGTGCGATTTCAATGGAGATACTATCTATTTCTTGCCGATGCTATTATCTCCTGGTCTTCATATAAACAAAAAGCAGTTGCTCTAGAAGCAGAATACATTTCCATGATAGACACAGCCAAGCAACTTGCTTGGATACATCTCTTCACCGAGATAGGTCTCATATGAGATCAAAGAGCTTTTACCATCTAATTCTAATAATCAAGGAGCTATGTTCCTGGCATCTTAGATTCTAATCCAGCACAAGAAGGAAAGCCTAAACATATTTTTATCTTATTATTGATATTACTACATTTGAGATGCATTACAAAAGTTAAATGAACTCAAATACAATGTACTATATTCCTACTGTCGATCACAAGCTGACATCTTTACAAAGGGTGTATCTGATTCAGTCTCACTAATTACTCTAACAAGGCATGATATTACCTAATAGATTTCCATTAGAGATATTACTTACAAGATAATTGTGGTAATGCATCAACCCCACCACAACTTGGAGTCATTTTTCTATATCCTTGGTGGTATATGTCTCTTGTACAAAATCCCTTATGTTACCAAATACCTGAAGAAACTTGCTGAATGCTTTTCGATCCGCTCTTTGCAACTGCTCAGCCCAGCCTCATCAAAACTTTTACCATTCATCGGAGATCGGCTGGACCACACTCATACTATCCAACATTTACACATATTTCGAATCTGTTGTTCCACTTCTCAGCAATTTAACGAGCAAACATGATTTTGCCTCTGAGAGTGAACAACAGTGTTATCAAGAGTTCACACATCACAAGTTTATCATCAGCATGGTCAAGACACTTGCTCTACTCTTGGAAAATAGGTATGTAAAAGTTGACATGTCGGCTAAACAGATCTTTGATGGTTAGCAAGCACAAGATCATTTACAACAAGGACAATCCAGATGAAAACGGTGGAGCATCATGATGCAAATAAAGTGTCCTTGAATCAAGGCTCAATGTCACTACAGAAGGAGTGCAAATCAATTCTATGGCACCTTCATCCCAGAGCAGGCCAGTGACACCATTCCACCCAAAGCTCATGTCTCTATGCTCAATACCCAAGCATCTTTTCAATCCTGATTCTGTGGAGTGGAATCAGTGTCTTCTACCATGTCTTCACAAGGCACTTCTGTCTTTTTTGCTGGACCTTCACACCTTAGAGGGACTTTAATCCACCAACTTCTCACACATCATCAATCTGTTCTGCAAGTGAAAGTGATTCTGCACTTTCACTTGCTCCTCAAGTTGGTGGTCTGCATAAGTCTCAATTTGAAGACAAAGCCCATTCAAGCAATGATGATAGTTTTTCAGCAGAAATGCTTTACCACTGTATGTATTCCATTTTGTCTAGTATATACATAACCCTAAGATTTTTTTTTCCCTGGCAGCATTGCCAACATTAGTGTGTTATTAAGTTTCTAGGGTCCACAAGATTATTATCAACATCACAAGTGAGCTGGACGACTCACATGAAGCGATGACTTGTGTATAGAATTAATTTGCCACAGACCTTCTGACGACTCGACATTCCATTGGACAGCTGCTCAGACAAATGCATGGCTCAGATGCATGACAATGAGTTTTGATCTCTTGTCACCAAGCCTAATAAAGAACCTGATCTGTATTCATTCATATGATCTAGATGGGGGTTCAGACAACCATTTGGTGATATGATTGAATATCATGAATATGGCATACATACCTGCAAAAGCATTGTGGTGAGCATTGTAGAGCTAGATATGATATATAATGAAAACTAGATTCAATTGCCTGGGTCATATGCAATTCTGCGCCTACTCCAAATGCAAAATGGCCAGTATTTTGGTCAATTGCAATGGCATAAACTGTGGCTTTTATTTGACTGAGAACCATTTTGCACACCCCTGGCAGACTTTTTGGGAAATTAATCTGCTATGCCTGTCAGGCCCTTGGTGGAAAACCAGACCCAAAGAAGGGTTTCTTTGCTAATGTGGACTGTTGGTCTGCTTCATGTGGTGTGTTGAGTGCCTCTTCACTTCTCCCGCATGGCCATTGTGATATTTGGTTATCAAGCTGTGTGGTGTGTTGAACACCTGTGTATTTTTCTTGCATGATGCAGTGGCCTGTTGAGCTGTTGGTCGAGTTTATGCGTGTACTGAATTTTTGACATTTGGTTATCGACCCATGCAGTATGTTGAACACCACTGTGTTTCTTTCACATGGTGCAATGAGCTGTTGGTCCAGTTTCCGCAGTGCATTGAAATGTTGATTTGGTCTTGCGGAGTGCAGGGCACCTTTGCACTTTTTTCATACAAGCCTTGTTGGCTTTGCATGGTATGGTTTTGAAGCAAGGTTAAAGCCGAGCCACCATGAAGCTGTTGCGATGATGAGGAGGTTCCTGTGCATGATGAGATATGTTGCCTGTAGCGCGAGCCATGAATCGAAGAGAAGGTTCTTCTGAACGTAGTGAAGGGGCGGACGAATTACAGTAGATGTTTGGAAGAGAATGAGCATGATTAAAAGGAGACAGTAGGAAGAGTAGAAATTGGTATGGAAGGAACCGAGGAGGGACGAGAGCTAGGAGCAGGGCCCACATAAGGAGGTGGTGGTGGAAGATGAACAGTAAGCTGTTGCTGTTGTTCTTCCTGTCCTTCTAAAGGATCTCTGTGGATGTCTCGACTTTTGTCACCAGAAAAGATCCTATAGTTAATGGTAAGCTCATAGCGCTAGTCCAAGAGTGGAATCCCAGCATAAAGCTCGAGATAGAAATGACTAGTGTCAAGGATATGATCTATGGTAAGTCATTTTCCTCTAGGAAATTCCCAGAGGGCTCAGTCTCCAGTTGAAGTAGGCTGGGTATCTCTCATTAAGACAAGATAAATGGACACAACCATTGGACTATAAGTTGAGGGCATTGTGATATTGAAAGATGGCAAATGCCTTGATGCTCTTAGTATAGAAAGGGGCTCGGTGCTCATAACCTATCAAGATAGCAAGTCTCGATTGTGTGCACAATTTGTGGGAACTAAGAGAACAGTAGGAGATACTCACTGTTTATAGTCTTGTGGTAATGAGCAAGGTAGAAGGTAGTTGCGAGAGTAGGGACTCAAGCAAGTAACTTAGGTGAGAGTTAAGATGGAAGAATGATTAGAAGACTTGTTATTATCCTAGAGCAAAAGCTCCATGTTTATATACAATACAGATATGTTTGTATCTATATATATACTATATTCTCTTATGATAGGGAAATAGAGATAGAACTCTATAGAAGGTCATGGAAGGATGACTAAGATATAAGTCATCCACAATAATCGGATGCTGGTGGCATGCAGAAGGGATTGGTGTGAGAGTAAAAAGTAGCCACCGGAGAGGCCAGAGGTTGCATCCCCCCGCCGGCTCTCGTTACATGCGGAGTGAGAATACGAGAGGTGACAAAGGAGGAAGCCAAGTGGGAGGACCATGTGGAGGGTCATTGCTGTACTCACATCTCGATGGTTCACCTGATAAATGGACAGGGTCCTGTCATCGGTAGGCCACATAGTAGGAGATAGATGGTGTCTCGATTGCTTAGAGATGCTCTCATGCGTGCCAGTCAGGTGTTCACATGAATGTGAGCTTGAACGTACTTGTCAGTGTTGTCCGCTCCCTTCATCCGCAGCATTTTTAGCTGCTTGCAGATTGCATATTACAGCAGAACATCTTCTCAATCGAAATATCTGGCCAAAAACTCCTAGATATCCTGTGCTGGGACAGAAGCAGACTCAGGAACGATGGCGAGGATGAAGGGATTGAGTTTCCTCATGATGATGCTTTACCCGACTCCGGGCCTTGATAGCTGCAAGTTCTGACTCAGTGGGAAAGCCTGATGTCTCCGGCTGTGGCATATAGACACATACTCAATAAACTTTAAGGGGTCAGTTCCCCGGCTGATATGATTGTAAATACCTTCGCCGATGAGAAGGGAAGTGCCGGAAAATAAAGTTCCACCCTAATTGTACATCTTCACCAAGTGCTGTTCCGGCAGTGCAGCAACATTAATGACTGTCAGGAAACCGTTAGTCTCTGCAAACATGAGCATCTCCAACTCATTGGATAACTCCTGGCAGATGTTAGCATTGAGCTCCATGATTATTTTACTGTGAAGACTGTCACAGACCATGAGCAACAGCTTATCTGTGATGGTCAATCAATTTTCTTAGTTTTAGGCGAATGCAACAACCCTCCTGTAGACATTTTTTGATCAAGTCATTGCTCGAGTGCAAGTTACATGCTACTCCCACAACATTTCAGGTTAGGAGTTCTGTTTATTACTCAAGATTGCCTCAGATTGACACTCCATCGACCTTACTATTTGATTGCCTGTCCTCATCAACCCCCATTGACCAATTTTCTAGCTGATCCAACATGCAGATCAGTTGTAGTTGTCATTGGATAGCTTTTTCAGGATCATAGTGTGCTCATACCACTACACCATTCAATGGGCCTGACTTCATATCCACAAGTTCGACTCTCATAGGTCCATTTTTCTGCACTTCATAGCCACTACCTCCTATACCTTGAGCCTCTCATTGCACCACAGAATCTTGACAGGATTTGAGGATGGATAGATGACAGGACGGTTTTAAGAACAAGCCTGATAATAGGCCTAATTCGAAACAATTGAATGGCCCTAAAGCGGCCTAATCAGAGACAATTGAGTGCACAACACATGTCGTTCCTTCAAGTACAAGGTAAAATGCAAGTACAAAAAGAGCTATCGTGCACAACTACTACCTGACAAGGAACAAGTAGTACTATTGACTAACAGTAAAATACAAGTACAAGAAGAGTTATTGCGACATAATACTACCTGACAAGAAACAAAGTAGTACCGTTGGACACTATAAAGGCCAGGATAAAGGCTAAGTGAACCGTTTGGAACGAAACCCACTATCTTGAGTTGTAGATGGTGCTCTGTTTCTGCACGACTTGCGGTCGGTCCTCAAGGTAGTGAAGTCACCAAAAATGACAGATGAAGACATGGGAAGTGCGACCGAGACGTTCTTCATCTAGAGAAGGTGAGCACGTGGATTCTGATTCATGCATAAACAAACCATATGAACGATTCCCGCAGGACAATTTGACCCAACAGATGTCTCAGCTGTTGATATAAGCAGTGTCAATAGAAGCTGCACCTGATGAAAGTGTGAGTGACTAGAAGTGAATACAGATTCATAAATATGACAACCTATATTTTGGACAGCTGGAGGAAGTCGCCAGAGGGATCTTCAAATTAACCATAAAGGATTCTTTATGGCAACAAGAGGCAGGACCTCTGCTTCCTACAAGTGTCGTCCCTGAGAAAGGCGCCAACCCACTACCTGTACGATCGGAAATCCCTGAGTTGGGTGAGAAAAACCTCGAAGAGAGCGAGGGGGAGGACAAGACCTTTGTCATACTACTGCCGATTGATCACGAGTTGAACCGTCGGGCTCAGCATATGCATTACATGATGGATGATCTGAATAGACAGGGCGCACAGGGGAGTATTCAAGCAAACCTGCTCGAAGAACATCTTCATATTGTCACCCACCTTGACACTGAAGGAGATGAAGCTAACCAACTCTTGCGTCGAGAAATAGAAGGAAATATGATAGAGCTACTCTTGACCGCCAGGAGCATCATGAGAACGCTCGCAAACAGGGCAGTAGCAGAGATGTCGCCAGAGGAAACTGTGTCCACTGTAGTGGATACCAGTAAGAAACTATTACAAGATGCTTGTGAGGTGCTCATGCATCCCTAGAAATGAAATTCAGCCTAAACTTCCGATATGCCAATCCCTTTATTGTCCTCACATTGGTCCTCGCCATCGTCTTGAACGTGTTTGGAAATCTGATCCGGACCTAGAGCAACGTGACGCTCGAACTTCTAAATATCCTTGTCAAAACTGCAATCAATAGCTCTGTCCATTCCCAATCTTGCGGCCCGCCGACACACAAACCTGATACCAAACATGGTCATATTCCCTGCGACATACGTTCAGTATGCAAGAAATTCGACCTTGAGCCCATCACACAAACCCATGCTACCTGTGTCAGGTGTTGTTGCACCTGTCCACCAACAACTATATACCCCGAGCGGTGCACATACAAAAATATCGTGGCAGTAAACCCTGTGGCCAGCTTCTTGTCAAATCCACGAAATCCGGAGGTATTCAGATAGCGATACCGATCAGGCCATTCGTTGTCCAGGACTATATTGACTCGACCCGGCATGGAGGCCGCAATGGAGTGTCATTAGAACCAGGAAGTTGAATGACAAATATCACCGCCCCTCCTCCACATTTCCTCTGCAAACTGTTTCATTATTGCTCCACTCTGGGATATAAAAGACGGGACGGGGATTAGCAAGATTGCGGATCCTGATGGGAAACCATTCATGGATGGGCTCCTCAGGAGCGACCTCAGGCTGGCTTGGAATCTTTCTCAGGCTGTTGACTGGTTCAACCCTCATGGAAACAAGACTGCTGGTAAAAAAAAGTCAGTCAGCTCAATTGCCTGGCACTGCTCAACTTGCCACCAAGTCTTCGTTACAAAGCAGAGAATATCTATATTGTGGGTATCATTCCTGGCCCAAGGGAACCATCAACGGACGAGATCAATCACTTTCTGCGTCCTCTCGTCGACTTTTTCCTACCTGCTTGGCAACATGGTACTTGGTTCACAAGAACTGTGGAGCACCCGCACGGTCGGTTGTCAAGATCCATTATCGCACTTGCAGTGAATGTCATTACCTGCCTGCAAGTCGGAAGGTTGGCGGTATCGTAGGGCCCACAGCACATCACCTCTGCAATCTCTGTTGGCTAGACAAATCGCAGATAGGTAACTTTGTGTGCGAGACTTGGAAATTACGCATCCGTGAAGATCATCTCAATGCTGCCAAACGCTGGCGAGAAGCAAAGTCGAAGAAGGAACAGGATACATAAAAGACGTCTTCTTGATCGTTATGATAACGACGATAATGAATTACCTGATATCACATGTCATCTACAGGATGAACATGAGGACCTCACTCTGAGAACGAAGAGAACATGGAGATTTGGAAAATGAATACTTCTATGGTAATACTTCTTCATGTCCAGATGTATATCCCCTGAGAGCTCCTCGGAGACTACCTACTGAGACGATTCCTGAGTTTCGAATGAAACCTCATCAACCTATGCCTACTCAAGCCTTGAGAGAAGAACCTTGCACAAAGACGAGAACCTCTTCTCGTGTTCCCAAATGACATATTCTTATGGATAATACGTAAGTGGACTCCAGAGTGATCCCTAAGTCCATATCTAGTGGTTATCCCACTCCCACAAGCTTTCTTTGCTTATCACCGGTATCATTTGAAAGAATGGCGACAGGCTAACTTGCGGTTAGTTTTTATTTCTTCAGTAAAGAAAAAAATACTTATCTTGATGATAGGCCACGCAACAAGGAAGAATCATTTAACCTGCGTCATGCTGGCCTTTGTAATGTCATCGAGCAAGTGTTTGGAGTGATGAAGCGTCAGTGGCGAATACTAGAGATCCCACCAGAATACGATCTCAATACACAAGCCCTCACCCAGCTGTGCTCTGTGCGATCCACACTCGACCCGGACACATTCTTTACACCGGAGTTTTAGGCCCAACAATTGGAGCATAGGCATCAGTTGCGGTAATTAAATGCGGTATGGAAAATGGAACTGCACATCTCTTTAGAATTCGGAAATATATGACTTTTTAAGAACTTTTTTTTAAATTTT
>JBBPNU010000797.1:0-13058 GCA_038091055.1 Leccinum angustisporum
AGTCCCGGTGCGACCAACCGCTCCGGACAAATGGCGCTCGTCCCTATCTCAAGACCAAGATTTCCTCCTCTATCTCTCGGCTGATTAAAGGCACTCGATGACGGAATCGCGCAAAGGCGCATTATTACACGGCTGGCGTCCTCGCATCCACGGTGGGATGATCGGAAGGAACAGATCGAAAAATATATCCTCCCTGCCCCCTCCCCCAGTAACCAAGGTTTTTCCCTGAAGAAGGTATAAGCGAGTTTGTCCTATCGGTCTGACGATACCGAGTCGTTCTCCAAGTCCTGATCCTCGGAGAACGACAACGCTCCACGTACCTCAATCGTCGGTAGTAAGGAGGGCGACAAAGCAAGGTGAGCGTCCGTTAGACTACCCGAACGATGATGGGCTGTGCGGTCAAATCCGACACTATGACCATTGTGGCTAACCGTCGCGCCAGGGTGGTGGGGCACCAGAAACAGATAAATCGCTGCAAATCAATCACATCTATTTTGTACCCTTTTTTTCCCGCAAATTTCGGGAATTGCGATTAATGCGGTGATCTTCCTCCCCACAATGAGGTCCCCGCTGGCGTTGGCGATGGCTGTGTGTATTGAGAAGGAGCGAGGGTTCTGTAGTCTTCAACAGTGATAATGAGCGGCCCGCAACTTGATGTCCCCATATTCATGCGATGTGCAAACATAGTGAAAGTATGGTTTGTATGGCTAGTGCACATGTGTCACTTCCTAGGCTATAGGCCAGAGAAAAAGGATGGTTCCGCGTCAATTTCATTTCTCCCCCTTTTCGTCTTTCCTGCCAATGAATCACTTTCCCCTTTTTTCTTCCTTTTCTTCTCCTTGGGAGCATCCGAATCGGAATCCTGTGGCTCGGCTTCCAGCACCTTGGGAGTGATTTTGGGGAGTGCTTGATCTTCTTCGTCAACGTCATCCTTATCTGAACGGGTTTCTTCGTCGGCGGACGGAGACACATCGAATTCCTGGTCGCTATCACCACTGCCCTCCTCGTCCTCAAAAACGACTTTGAGATCTGTCATCTTGAGCGTATCTTCGTGTCCTGCACTGCCCAGCCATCTTCCCTCCCCATTCTGGTCGATTACGATCCTCTCGATAGGGAATGATCCGTGATCGGCAATGACACCCAGGAGCTTGGTCGGAAATAGTTGCACAGCACGTAGAAGCCCGTCTGATGATCCTGTAAGAAGGGTAGAGTGAGAAGAGGGATATGAGGACGGTAGGGCACAGAGTGCATCAATAGATTGGGGGTGTCTATATAGGTCATGATGAGATGCCGTCAGGAAAAATATTTGTCAGAATCTTGGCGTACCCTGGAATTCTATCGACACAATCACCCCATCCTTGAGTGCGATTGAAAATCGAGAGGATTCCCAACTGAGTGCCGACAACAATCTTTGAACCGCTACGGGCAGAATTCAGAATCGGAGTCGAGGCAAAGGGGAGTCGCTCACTTTTTTATAGCGACGACGGACAATAACTCGTCTTCCTGATCCTCGGAGCGGGCAAGAGGCTCCGGTTTGTTTGCACGCACATCAATCACCGACAGGGTGCCGTCTGCGCTTCGTGTTGTAAGAACGGGGTAAATGATAGAAGGACAGCTGGAATGGGGATAGCAAGTACCTTGTGGACACAAGCTGTTTTTTGTCCTCGAGCCACATGAAATCGGAGATAAAATCAAAGTGATGGGTATAGCGCCGTATCTCCTGTGGGGTTCTCGGGTCCCAAAGCTAGGGAGGTGTGTGTAGGTGGTGTGTGCGGTCGAGTTGAAGGAGACAGACCTTGATCACACCGTCGTCGTCGCCAGTGCAGAACATGTGAGGGAAGAGATACTTCATGCGATTCACAGGGGAGCTACTCCCCGTCAAGGGACGGCCGGGAGGGGGCGGGGGTGATGTGCTTACTCGTGAGCATCCTTGTGCGTGTCAACCACTGCGGCGGTGGACGTATCGATGGTGCTATGTATGTCTGGGGTTGGCAAGTGCAGACAAAGGGGTACGAACGTACAAGATGGACTTTGCCTTTCCTGCGACAAACAGACGTGCGCCGTCGTGGTCGGTAGCGAGACAGCGACATGAGCGTTTTGAGAGTCTGAGCGAGAATGCGGGTTGGTGTTGGCCCTGCTCGTCGTAGCTGAAACCCTTTACGTTTCCGTCGAGGAGTGCAGCGTAGAGAAGGAATTCATTCGGATGGAACGCGAGATCAAACGGTTGCGAGCCGAGTTGGATGTCCATCATGGACGTTGCCGAACAAACTTGTAATTTACTACCAACTCGATGTCAATGGACCGGCGATGCTTTCACTTTTCTACACTTCTCTAGTTCTCCTCCTCCCCCTCGTCCTCGCCGTCCACCACGACGTACTCTCCACCGCCCCCGATGGCACCCGCAGCAGTCGCGTACAGCATCGCACAGACGACATAAAACTCCTCGACGTCGTCCTCGTCGCTTCAGTAGATGGCTCCTTCCACGCCGTCAACCGCACCTCCGGACAGCGCCTCTGGTCCATGTCCGGCGCAACCAGCGATCTCCCCGCCAGCCTCGCCCCCCTCGTCCGCACAAAACACGCCACCATCGACTACGACCTCACCGACGACGACGACGATCACCAGGAGCTCTACATCATCGAGCCTCAGACAGGCGACATATACATCATGTCAACTCCAACCAGCCCTCTCCAACCTCTCTCCCTCTCCATGTCCCAGCTCGTCGAACTCTCCCCTTTCAAATTTGACAGAGAAGACGACGAACGCGTGTTCGTAGGCAAGAAAGAGACATCCCTGCTCTCCATACAACTCGAAACAGGAAAGGTCAAGACACTCAACACCGAATGTCCCTGGAACCCGTTCGAAGACCTCGCTCAGAAGGACGAGGTAGACTTGGACGAACTCGAGGACTATTTCTCAGACAAACAGGACCTCATCCCAACAGAACTCTTCGTCGGTCGTACAGGTGAGTCCTTTTAATGTACCAAGTTCCTCATTTTCAGAACACAGTCGAAAAGATTATCACGTCGCCATCTACACTCGCTCTCCTTCCGGACGTAGGATCCCAATCCACAACCTCTCCTTTTCCTCATATGGTCCCAACATGCAGGACAATGCCGTCCAAACTGCATACCGCCGTACTCCAGACAATGTCTACATCGAATCCCTGCCCAACGGTCAAATCATGTCCTTCAGGGCACGAGACTCTGATTCAGTAGACCCATTCAACGGTCGTGAACCTCAGATATTGTGGGCTCTGACGTTTGAAAGTCCAATGTGAGCGATCTGTTTCTTATCCATCAAAACCTAGTTTCTGACATGTTTCGCGTGATCCCATGATTGACGCAGCGTGGCAGTCTTTGATGTTCTGTCAAGTTCCAGACGCCCGGAGCCTTTTGTGCTCATGCAGCCCCGTCCCCCAATTTCAGATGTTCTCCAAGGCTTTGACAAGTCCTCTGTAGCCTCAATCTACGATCCAGACACGGCCTATGTCGGTCTCGTGGAGGATACTGGTTCACTCTTTGTCATGAGTAACGACCATTTTCCCTTGATCGCTTTTGGGGATACCGAATACAGCATCAACTCCCGTGCAATCGACCCACCACCTTCTGCAATTCCCCGTGTAGATCTCCCAGACAGGCTCGATACGATTACAAAGCGTCGCAAGCTCAGAGAACTTTGTGCTCAATCGCCCTTTGACACACGATGTCTCACTGGAAAACGTCCCTTGGATGCTTCCTCTCTCAATTCCAGACAGCTTCCCGGAGTCCCTTCCGTCGAGTTGCCACCTGAGATTGACTCGGCTCACAACACTGTCATTGGCTCCGTAGACTCCCTCCCAAATATCCCAGATACCACTGATTATTTGTCTACGGCAACACCCGCGTGGATGTCCCTCATAACGGAAAGTTTCAGATTGTCCGCCACCCTTGGTACCGGCCTTCTGGCGTTGATCTTTGGTTCAGCCTGGCTATTCAAAGACAAACTATACCCATGGATGCCTGGCGTTGCACCCGAGATTCAGAGTTCTTCAATCCACTCCTTTTCTACTCGCGAGACAGAGTCGTCACCAACACCTCCGTTGATACTCAACGAAGAAGGCCCTGAAGCGCCAACCCCTCGACCATCGACACCGTCGCACGTCGGAACATCTCCTTCCACCCCTATACCTGTTTTCTCTGATTCTGAGGCTCGGTTGATAGATTCGCCCACATTCTCGAAAAAGATTCTAGATTCGCCTAGGGTGCGTATCATCAACGACGTCGAGGAGAGCGGACGAGAAGGCGATGTTGGCGACACCACACCGACAAAGAAGAAAGTTCACAGAAGAGGGGGGAGAGGAAAGAAGGGAAAGGGAAATAATCCCAAGGTTGTGGTTGCCGCTGACGACGCTCCAGAGGAGAGGGACGGAGAGGGTGGTGCGGGGAGCTCGGCTGAGGAAAATGCAAAGCGTCCTGGTTCGGCAACGTTGATTATCCAGTCGACTCCCCAGCCTGTTGTGCCTTCGCTCACTGTATCCGACACGGTTCTCGGTGAGCTCGATCCCCCTCTCTGACAGGTCTGAGCGACTGACTGTTCTTCAGGATTCGGCTCGCACGGAACGGTGGTGTACCAAGGTTCTCTCCAAGGGCGTGCCGTGGCCGTCAAACGCCTCCTTCAAGATTTCGTCACGCTTGCCGTCCGCGAGGTCAGCATCTTGCAAGAATCAGACGACCACCCCAACGTCATTCGGTACTATTACCAAGAGTCTCATGGAAACTTCCTCTACATTGCTCTCGAACTATGTCCAGCCTCGCTCGCGGACGTGATCGAGTCCCCAGATCAACACCAGGAAGTCGTCGCAACCTTTGATCCCAAACGAGCACTCCGCCAAGTCACGTCAGGATTGCGCCATCTCCACTCTCTCAAAATCATACATCGTGACATCAAGCCCCAAAACATTCTCATCTCGGCTCCGAAAAACGGTGCTACCGGAAAAGATGGCGGGAGGAGGATGTTGATTTCCGATTTTGGGCTTTGTAAAAAACTTGAGGTGGATCAGACCAGCTTTTTGCCGACCGCGCAGGGTGCGCATGCTGCTGGGACGGTGGGCTGGAGAGCTCCCGAGATTCTACGTGGCGATGTGAAACTTGACGATTCACTTGGCGATGACGGTTCACAGTCGTCTACGGATAGCACGGGTACCGTCGTCAACGGAGGCCCGTCCACGCCCAGACCAACGACGCGTCTGACAAAAGCTGTCGATCTTTTCGCGTTGGGGTGCCTATTTTACTATGTCCTCACGAACGGCACACATCCTTTTGGGGGCAAATTCGAACGGGAGGTCAACATTATCAAAAACGTAAAGACCCTGGGTGGTCTGGAAAACTTTGGAGAGGAAGGCTCTGAAGCTGTCGACCTGATAGAAAAGATGATTGATCCGGAGGCATCTCGTCGGTAAGTCGAACGTCTGTCTTTCCGTTGCGTATCTGACCCTCACACAGGCCCGATACTACGTCCTGTCTCGTACATCCCTTTTTCTGGGATCCGGCGCGCCGACTGAATTTCCTTCAAGACACATCTGATCGTTTCGAGATCATGTGTCGGGATCCTCGAGAGCACAGTCTGGTTGTGCTCGAAACGGGTGCATTCGACATCGTCGGAAATGACTGGCATTCGAAGCTCGACAAGGTTTTCATCGAAAACCTGGGCAAGTTCCGCAAGTATGACGGAAAGAGCGTGCAAGATCTGCTGAGGGCATTGAGGAACAAGGTGATTTTCCGTAACGATTCGCGTGTCAATTTAGGGATGATGCTCATGCGACATGCAGAAACATCACTACCAAGATCTCCCTGACCACGTGAAACGGACGCTGGGTCCGATGCCCGAAGGCTTTTTGAACTACTTCACCAAGCGATATCCGCGTTTATTCATGCACGTCCATCGCGTCATCTCCGACACCCACCTCCATACGGAGTCCATGTTTAGGGCCTACTTTGACCTACCCGAGTCATGATCCTCCTCGGGATTCGTGTTATTGGACTGACGGGGACAAGGCACGAGGTTTGTCGACTCGTTCTCTGCCATGCGTTTTAGTGCTTGGTTGACTCTTCACGTCCGATCTGTGTGTTATCGACATATGCATACCAGTTTTCACTCTTTGGATATCCCCCCTATTTACCGTCCTTCTGGTTTCGTTTCTTTTTTTAACTTGTTAACTTAATGTACTGTGACCCACGTCAGGGACCCCCCATCTGTATTCGTATGCTCCCATCTTTTTTATAGAACGCAATGCATCGGGTAAATGAATGCAGTCGGATGCGTGAATGAGATGAACGTCTGACTGGGTTCCGACACAAAGCTCTCATCCCTATACTTCGTGCCATTGCAGTTACGAGTGTCTCCAGAGTCCAGGGTTGCCCGTAGGGTTGTGTACGATATGAATATCTGACTGGGTTCCAACAGGAGCGCTTCTTCTAGCCATGTGACAAAAGGATGTCTCTACTATGAGTACTGTACATAAGTAACGCGGTCTGCTATTATGCGTGTTTCCGCTGCAGATTCTTGGGTAACGCTTTCTTCCACGGCAAGAAATCCCGTCCTTGCATGTATGGTCGCAACACTTCGGGTATCACGAGGCCCTGTCGAGGAGAAAGGCGTTAGAGAGAGAAAAAGAGTATCAGTGAAACAAGTTGACATACATCGGGCGTCTGGTAATTCTCGACGACGCAGCACAGCGCACGTTCTGTGGCACACATGGTCCCGTTGAGCATGTGCACGTACACCTTGCGCTGTTGATCTTTCGACTTGAGACCACAGCGAACTTCGAGTCGTCGGCTCTCTGTTTGTATATATCGCGCGTGCGTTCAGAGAACCAAAACCCGCTTGAGAACAAAACAAGTAAAAAACGCACGATAGTCTGTACAATTCGAACACGACACCAACTCCTTGTACGCGCCCTGGAACGGAAACCATGCCTCCAGATCACACTTTTTCGACGCGGCGAGGTTGAGGGCTCCGCTGACGATCGCGACGACACGATAGGGCAGCCCAAGGCTCTGATAAAACGCCTCGCTGTTGGATAGCATCGTATCGAACGCGGTCCAGCTCTCCTCGGGGTCCGTGATGACGAACTGTTCGACCTTTTCGAACTGGTGGACGCGGAAGATGCCCCACATGTCGCGTCCGGCCGAGCCGGCTTCTTTTCGGAAGCAGGTCGAGTAGCCGGCGTAGCGGATTGGGAGTTGGGTCTTGGGGTCTTCGAACCATTCGTCGGAGTGGAAGGCCGAGATGGGTTGTTCGGAGGTGGCGATGAGGTATTTCTCGTCTTCGGCGGCGATGACCTGTATGCGAGCATGTTCATGTTGGGTGCCGATGAACTAACGCAGTAGGGACATACCTTGTAGAGTTCTTCGTCGAATTGGCTGAGTTGGGCGGTCTTGGCCATGACTTCCTTGTTGACCATGAAGGGCGGTTGGATCTTCTTGTAGCCACGTTTTCGGAGGAAATCGAGTGCGTAGGAGATGAGAGCCTGGTTTAGATCTACACCGTCGTCGGTGAGGAAGTAGCCTCTGTGGCCGACGACCTTTGAGCCTGTGTGTGCGATGAGATGGGAGTCAAGATTGGGCGGAGAGGAGCGTACCTCGCTCGAGATCCATGGCGTCCAGCCGGAGAAGTACTTCGTGATGGGGCATGATGTCTGTTTTCTTTTCCACTTGGCTGTCAGGACCGTCGGGGTGCCATGTCCGTAATGTTGCGTTGTCATCCTGCCGTGGGGTAGGTCGTCAAATGCGCACTCGAAGAGGGCAGAACGCGTACCTCTGTCAAGCTGACTGGAACGTCCTTGGCTACCAAGTTCCCGACGTTGCTCGCCTTTTGGCGCATGAGCAGCTCATACTCGCGCGTCTCTTTGCGCTTGGCTTCTACCTGGGCGTCGAGGGACTTTTTCTGCGCGACGAGATCGTCTGCGGGTTCCTTGGCCTAGATATCTGATGAATTGATGTGCACATCAGTGCAGGACAAACACATACCTTTTTCTTGGCTCCGATCTCTTTCTGAACCGCATTGACTTGTTTGTTGAGACCGTTGAGTTCGTAGTCCACTGGAGAGAGAGAGAGATGAGTACAGGACCGATTTCGATCTGGATGATCTAGTACGAACTTTTGACCCACTCGACATACATTTCAATGACTTGATCGACGAGCTCGACGGGTTCTCCGCGCTTGCGTTGAGATTCACGGATTTCCTCTGCATTTCCGCCCTTGTTGTCTATAAAGCTCGTTACGTCGAGTGTCATGGTGTGTAGATAGGATCAATGGTATGTAGCGTTACGTAATTGTAGCGGTACCAGGCGCCAATCCGAGTCAATATGACTCGGAATCGATGAATCCAGGATATGACGTTCCGAAGCACTTTCGTGTAAAGTTACAGACGGCTGAATTAACTCACAGACATTATCAAGTCCTCGTGCCATCACACTAACATTAGTACCAAACTTTCGAGTACACAGTAAGACACGAGTCTTCCGAGTCATGATGACTCGGAATCGATGAATCCAGGATATGATGCGAGGAATCGTTCCGATAAAGTTACAGACGGCTGAATGAACTCACATACATTATCAAGTCCTCGTGCCATCACACTAACATTAGTACCAAACTTTCGAGTACACAGTAAGACACGAGTCTTCCGAGTCGAACGACTCGGCGACGCGCCTGAACATGTCACATGATCGTGGGACGTTGTGTGTGGTGCCTGATTTCTAGCCTTCCACTCCACTCCACTTCGTGGGAGATCCTAAGTAAGTCAAAGCTAGAACAATGGATTGACCCATACTTACGAGCAAATGTAGACATGATCCACAAGTTGTCCACACCTTCACTACTTCAAGTCAAGTCAAAGCTACAACAATGTGGATTGACCCATATAAGTAAACAAGAGTAAACATCTCGGGTTCGCTTTGAAGATCAACTCATATCTACTGTATCTCCTCATCTTCTTGTCTCATATCATGTTCCAGCTATTACGACGGGTCTCTACTTCCTTCTTTCCTCGTCCTGACCGTCCATGGAGAGATGATGGTGAGTGTCTACAAGGTTACCTGCTCTGCCCCGCCGCGGATACTCACTCCTACCTCTTAGCCACTTCACATGCTCCCACGATAGGCCGTAAACGCAGATACAGCATCACGGAACATGACGAGGACGATTCCCCATCCATGGCAAAGAAGGCAAAGAATGAACCTATCTCTGTCAAGCCGGATGCCGAATGTGACTCTGCCTCAGAGGGAAGCAGCCCCGGAACTACCCCTGTCGAAGGACAAGGCGTGAAAGAGGTTACCAATGGCGTCAAGGAGGTCGATCTCGAAGATAAGGACAAGGTCGAGGATGCGTCATCGATACCGCCCGAAGGCGTTCCGCTTCCCGATTCTCCTTCTCCATCACCAGAGATGGCAGAGACAGAGCCAGCCAATTTGGATGCGAGCGAAGAGACCGAGGACCCGAAGCATGCAGACGAGGAGGACTCTGTTGCTTCTTCTGCACGGGAGGAAGATGCGGAGGAGGGCACCGAGGACAGTGGCAGCTCTGAGGCAGAACCTGAAGTCGCGGAGACAGACGACACGGAGGGGACCACGCCGGCTCAAGATGTCATTACAACGACGGTCGAGGATGACACTCCTGCAAAAACCCTGGAGGTCGAGGCATAATATTTCGCGGTCTCCATTCCCTGCAGGCTTAAGTACGGGCAACCATGCGCCATGCGCGTGCACACTGTGGACATCAAACGTTGTACAGTTAATAAATACCTGGATCATACATACTCGCTTCACTTACCGACAACTTCATATATCGTACATATATATACCGCTAACAGTACTCACTCATCCCGTCCTTACTGTTCCATCTATTCAAATATTGTTGCAACCTATTTGAACTTGTAATGAGATGTACAAAATCTGAGTGTCAATTTTTTTTCTCGTTCAACCTCATCACGCCATGATCCATGGCTGCCAGGAGGACTACACGAGGTTGCATGTGCCTCGACGAAGTCCGCCGAGGCTGCGCAACATCATTTCAGTACCCCGTTTCTAATTCACCTACTCAGCATAGCCATGCCGAGTCGATGAACGGAGAATCGGAACTGTTGAACTCTTCCATTCAATCCATAGAAATCCCAGTCAGTCCAACTTTTTTTTCTTTTGCGTGCAGGTCCGGCGGCCTTTGAGTACTGAGTTCCAGGTCCATACCGACTACCAGAATGTAGAACTGACGGTTGGCCATCGTGAGGCTGGACATGTGTATGCAGCATGTCCCCTCACCTATGCCCGCTTTCGAACATTCATTACTCGTTAGCCACTATTCATTCTTAGCTGTGCGACTCCTGCCCCCTGTACCGCGTTCGCCAGCTGCTCATATGGATGGCCGCGGACGCACAACCCCCTGTTGACGCATTCATACACGCACGCGCTACCCGATCTACCGGCGTTCCTTGCGGAACACTCGAGTGCATCCGTGGATCCTTCCTGCGTACATATAGCGGACTCTACTTTTATGTGTGTCCTTCCATTTCCTCTGCGATTCCGTTTTGCTCCAACCCCCTTTACCCTTTCAGGCAGACGTCTCATAGACTCGTCTTCTCGGCGGTGCAAAGTACTGGGTGACTTTGACTTCTGGACATTCGATCCTGGACTATCGCTGCGTACCATAACCCGTTGCATTCATTGGAATCCCGGACTCAGATTACGAGGTCAGTCCACCACATGAGCATATCCAAATCCATTGATGTGGACTGCGGTGGGTAGGGGCGCAAGTCATTCCTTCGTTTATTCGCCGTATGCAATCATTCACAGACCAATAACCGTATACCATGCGTCGTTTATTGGGCTTAAAGGACTCCGCAAGCACACACTCCTCTGGCAGCAAAGGCAAGGAGCGTCAGCGAGACCTCTCCTCCTCCATATCCTTACCGGACACATCTTCCTTTCGTGCACCCATGGAGGTCCACGTCAGCACCGAGGTTCATTCTGCATCTGACCACCAGGGTTTCCATCCCCTCAAAAGCACGACGAGCCTGTCGTCGCCGTCTCCCTCATCCTCTGATTCTCACCCGCTTCCACCCGAGATAAGGGTCCCAACCCATCCATACCCGTATTGGCAGGGCTATGCTCACACGCCGCCGCCGTCGTCGTCGCAGAGCAGTCTGGAATCGCCAATTACTCCTTCGCATGTGTCTTGGTTGACTACAGGGAATACTCCTGGAAATCCGAACCTCCCCCGAAATGGTAGTAACACCAATCTCAGCCTAACTAATCCCACTTCTGTTCCGCTGCACCCGGGACCATCATCATCCAGTCATTCCCTCGTTCCAACGCGGTCATCTCCGAATCCTCACTTTCCACCACCTCCGCCGACGAACCCACCCCCCAACATCCCTGTTCGCCCTAAACTCCACCCTACAAAAAGTTCACATTCTCTCCGCGTCCCCGTTCAAGAAACATTCAACCAACAACTTTCGCCTATCGTAGAGCAAGACTACTTTTCTCCAGAGAAACGACCTGTTTCACTTCCCAGTTCGAGTCATGAGGTAGGGTCGCGCTTCAGCACTGCATATACGGCGAGGACGAGTCTCGCGTTGATGACGCCTGTGAGTCCGGGGAGTGATATTGGGACGGCTACCGTTACCCCTGTCAGTCCGGTCCCCCTTACTCCTGTACTAGCTGGTGCAAGGGGGACACCATCGACACCTCGAATGGCTCATGCACCGGCACCTCCTTCGTATACGGGCAGTTCCGTTCCTTTTGCAAGGAGGAAAGAGGAGGAAGTGTGCGACTCCCCTCGTAAGTATTGATCATATCTTGTTTCCAGGTGGACATAACTGATGAAAGGTTTGATGGCAGGGCCATCTCCTAGCCCAGTATCAACTTTCATACTAAGACCACTCAATCGGTCAATCAGTCTATCATCTACACGCACACATCAGTCAAGCGCGTCTTCTATCACCCCTCCTGTCATCCCTCCACTGGACCTCAAACCCGAATTCAAAGGCCCATCTTTCACGACGACGCCGACATCGCTCCATTGCCGTGGTTTCCTGGATATTTGTGCGCGCGATGACGACTCTGTCTCAGACCGGAGGGAGAGTTTTGTTACTGCGCGGACGGGAGCAGGTAGGGAAAGCAAGTATTCCCTTGGACAAGACGAAGTCTTTGTCGATGCAGAGGAAGGCTACAGACGTGATTCTGGCGGGACAATTCAGCAATTCGACTCTCACCTCCTTGGAGACACTGAGGACACTTCACCCGCTTCGCAGATACACCCAATACCTGAAAATGCCTCGAAATCGGTCAAACCACCCATACCCCCACGGACATTCATGCATCTTCGTTCTGCGTCACATTCTTCTTCTTCCCCGCCGTCATATAAGAATCCACAGGATCCACATAGTTCGGATAGCTCACTTCTGCCTAAACCCCATTTTCAACCTCTTCGTCCCATTTCACCCGCCCAGTACCCTTCACGTCTAGGGGTCAGTGCACCAAGTCTGCAGGATCTAGGCACCTCCATGTCCACGTCCTCTTCTTTCGTTGACCGACGCTTCGCACCTTCTTCGTTGTACCTTCGTCCTTCTTCGGAACGTGATTCCGAGCGCCATGCGGGTTCCAAATGGACGCAGCGTCTACAGCGCATGAATACTATCAAAGTCCTATTTTGGCTCGGTTTTATCGCACCGTGGTGCTGGCTCATCGGGGGTTGGCTCATCACCGGCAAGCCTTCACCGCGCAGGCATGGTTCCGGCTCGCGTTCGGGGTACGGTAATGAGTACCACGCCGGTCTCGGCGGAGGAGGGAGCAGCTTCCTCCCTCTGTGGACGAGCAAGAGCATGAACAGTCTCGATTCGGTGAAAAAGTACCACGGATATCCGTTCGTAGCTCCGTCGGCACTGAGTTTGGCTCCGCCTCCGTCGCCATATCAGAGTCCATGGCCGGCGGCGGTGTTGACGCCTAAGCCGGTTGGGAGGTGGGTGCGGAATCCGTGGGTGAGACGGTGTCGGATCGCGGCGGTGATGAGTGGGGTGCTGAT
>JBBPNU010000798.1:0-13034 GCA_038091055.1 Leccinum angustisporum
GAGAAGGTCAGGATTGATTACGGTGGACGTACGAGTTACCCAGTGCGGGGGACTCAACGTCGTAAGCATCGTCGATATCGATATTCACAGATTCTTACCAGGGATACAGAGTCAACCACCTACTTCCCAACTTCTCGTCTCGCATTATCTGACTCTGGGAGTCTGTTGTCCCGGAGGTCGGGTCTGCTCGTCAAGAGTCTGTCCTCAATCAAGGCCTTGTGTGCCTCGTGTCTCCTCAAGCCTATGGCACGGTAGCCGTTCAGTTCGAGCTCCTCATGAGCACTATCCTATTTCTTAGCCGGGAAGGCGTAGGGAATACCCTTCTCCGAGTTTGGCCGCAGCAAATGAATATGGACACATCATCCGCCGCCATAGTAACGACAGCACAATGCGCCAATCTGGCGACGTTGCCCTTCTTTATCGGCATACCGAGTCGGACTCTACCGACTACATTCCTTACCACCGCGATCGATGCATATTCTGCCAGTGAAGCCACTAAAAGTCAGCCCTACTTTCACTTTGCGTTGTTCGGCTATGCTCTGGCTGCCGTTGGCGAGTTACTGAGCGAACCAATGTACACCCGGTAAGGATGTACTTGTTCATCTTGGCGCGCATTCACCCAACTTTCACAGTACCATGGGTGAGGTGCGCATAGAAGTATGAGTGAGGGCCGAAGGACTCGGAATAATCATCAAGACAATCACAACTTACTCGGTGTTACTACTTTACGACAGTAATTCTCGCAACCCAGGCGAGCTGGCTTTGATTGCGTTTGCTCTCGGGCAGTTGGTGTACATTATAAGCGTATTTTGCGTGTACAAGTTGCAGTTCCCCGAATTGCGTCTCTGGCCCACAGTTTGCCTAAGCAGGAGCGAATCGAGTGTGTGTGGCTTGGCCTTTGGATTTATTTATTTATTTTTGCTTCTAACGCTGAAGCTCGCTCGATCGGGCAAAATATTTGGAGTCAGTTGACCGTCGATTTCTTTGACCTACCTTTCGATGATGATGACCTCACAGTCGTTGGTGAAGCATTTCCTCACCGAGGGTGACAAATTCCTTGTCTCGTGTTGGAGCCCCCTTCAAGATCAAGGGGCTATGCGATTGCTGGTGTGTCTTCAAGTACATGAGACATGATGTCGGTTTCGCGTTCTGGTTGTAGGATCTTTGATCGCACGCATAGTCTTTCAGCCTATCGAGGAAATGTACTTTTCTAAAAATTTGTCAAGTGATACATCAGAGCAGAGTTCCACTGCCACCCGATCTCCGGATAGCTTGGTAGCGTTCGGTCAAGCTGCATCCTTGCTTTCCGTTCAAATCGCCTTCTCCATCATGTTGGTGGGACCGTTTGGCTCTGCTTGCTTTTGCTGCCAGGACAGTATATACACACGAGTGTGCCTAGATTATTGTCTGCATGGATATGGTATATACCGCGTTGCTACTCTACAAGACCTGCGTATACAGAGCCGGTATGTTGTTGGCCGTTGGCAGGTGAATGGGCTCTGATATTCCATAGATGGATGCTCGCCTTCTCAGTGATCTATATTCTGTCTGCAGCTGCATTATACAACCTCGGATTTGGCGACACATCGCTTGTGTACGCCAACATCGCCAATCTCACCGCCCGCATATGGTACACGGCGGCTTTCATAGTGGTATACTTTGGGAAGAGGACGCACATCCCACCGGCTCAGCCTTTCGAATGTGGTCCCCGGGTGGAAGTTTTCTGCCATGGTCGTCCTATCTTTTTTGGCCATATCTTATAACGAAGCAAGAGGGCACGCGGTGGAAGAAGTGCAACGGCTCGGCCGAAGAGCGTTGCTCTCTCCGCCGGTACTCGTCCATGTCGCTTTGGAAGGTGGGCTGGGCCTTGTGTGCGTTGGACTGTGGTGGTTAACGGAAGGGAAATGATTGGAAGTTGCTGGCTCCAAGAGCGGATCAAACTACTAGGAGTAGGTACGGCATATGTGGGCAATTATGTATCTATAATCCAAGAAATTACGGGGGGGTGCTGAGGTTCGCTCCTGCTTTCATGTCAAACATCACGCTCACGGTATTGATTTCAATTTTATTTATTCGTTTACTCCTCCGCGAGCGAATTTATGAAAAGTACAGTGCAATGCCACGTTCTCCATGCTTGTATTGATGTTGGACCTTTGCCATTTTCCTCGGATTTCACAGCGAAGCAAGTTGAAGGAGGTTAAACTCGTAAACGGCTTTTTTTTGCGCCAACTTTGCGACTTCTTCGTTTCACATTGCACTGCCACACCAAAGTGCCTCTTTATTGAAGTTGTTCTTTACATGCACCCCATCACGGAATGTCTTCGGAGATCGTAGAACCCATTGATGAAGTGAGTGTATCCAATGGATGGGTTATTGGACCTTAACAATTGATAGACATTGACAACTCTCAGGCCCAATTGGCTGGTGATAATGGTCAGATTTGCCTGTTTCAGTGGCTCGCAGCTCTAGAGAAGAGTCTCAGAGAGGGTGCTGTCGTAGGTCTCCGTGCATTTCATAGAATGCAAACGGTCTCACCGCTCTCTAGGATCAGCTGAAATCCAACCAACCTTCGGTCGAGGACACGTTGCTCAAAGTCGTATGTGGCAACGACAGTTATCCGCTACCCGGCCGTGGGCTGCGCAACATTGCAGCTAGATATCCTTCGTCACCCAATATACTCGAGGCGATTCAAGGACGTTATTTGACACGCTCCGAACTCTACTCAAGAGTCAAAACTGCAGGAGACGTGAAAATAGACAAGAATCCTGTTCGGATGTAGGTTTTCTACTTTACATGTCGTGTTGTCTTTGCAATGAATGGTACTAGAGCAGCGTTTTGGACAATTGGCGAACTTATGGTTGCCTTTGGTTCTCAGGCATGTTTAGAAACGTTTTCCGACCGGGCATTGAATTAAAGCTGTCCTTCTAGTTCATGTCCTTCTTGGCTGAAATCACTACAATTTCCGTGAAAACACATTCAGGTCTTGCAGCGTGAGGAGAACGAATTCATGGCTTTTGTTTCAAACCCTGATTTTTTTCTACCAGTCTCTTCAAATGCGCTGTCACGCTCTGGTTATGCTTAGAAAAGCCCTGAACTCAGCGAAGAAGGCGTTATCGGATTCTCTCGCCAAGGATATACTCAAGAATATGAAGAACGGTCTAGTGGACAAGGTTCTTCCCGTCCAATGAGCAGCCGCTGGGGTAATGTACCTTGCTCTGGTAAATTTCAGTGTTTTCATACCATTTCAAGGTTCTGGTTGCGATGTTCTCTCCAGAAGAATCGGTAACACTCGTGGACATCGAGTCTGTGCTCGGACTTTGCATAAAAAGCTTAGATGGCAGCGATCGGCTGACCAGGCAATCGCTCGCCCAACTGGTCGGTCATACGCTAGCGGCGACACAAATCCTTCGAGTTCCCGCTACACACGACCCCCCACCCAAGGCAAAGAAAGATCAAGTAGTCTTCTCGGTCCTGGAGAGATGCTGTCGCAATCTTTTAACAAACCACAACTATCGCGAAAAGCACATGCGAGTGTCTTCGATTTCTACGTCGCGTTGTTGATGAAGCTTGGTGGAGTCTTTGCGGAGAGTAACTACGGCCTATCGTCTGGCAGGATTGGTCACAATCATCCCTCGTCGTCCTTCATATTTACTGCACAACGGTCTTGAAGGTGCCGGAGGGCTCGCTGGCCGTTGTCTCCAAGTCCATCAACTTCCTCAACGAATCCGCTCTTCGCTGGTGTAAAGATGGAGGAGAAGGTCAGGATCGATTATGGTGGACGTGCGAGTTAGCCAATGAGGGGGCCGGCGCCAAAGGAGTCAAGTAAGCACCTTAAATATTGATATTCGCAGAATCTCACCAGCGATACAGAGTCAACCAGCCGCAGTAACCACGTCGCTCAGGGCCCTTGAATGTTTGATTAACCCCCGCTATTCAGGGAAGGCACTTCTAGAGCCCGCTGTCTACAAAGAATTTATCAGCCTGTGCTACCGAACGGCAATGGTTGAAAATGCTGCGACTCTTGTGCACCTAATCGACGTCGTTACAGTGTTTTCTAAGCACTTCGGTCATCTTGGTATTGAAAGTGTTGTGGCCCCGTAAGTTAAGAATTTCACCTGGCATTTTCTATGTTGCTCGCGCTCTGCGATGTGCGATGGAGTCCCACTCTCGGAAAGCAAAGGAAACCCTCGGACATTCACAAACTACCACCCATCTGGCTTCCTTATCCTTACTCAAGGTATATTATGATTGTCAACTGCGTCCGTTTCTAACTTTTATAATTCTAGGATGCACTTGTCGATGGGGATCCCCTTTTATGACTTCTATGACGGGCGAGCAGCGATGCCATAGGTCGTCTAGCGAACATCTCAGGAATGGCGTTCTTGTCGAGCCAAGCGAAGGTGTTGGTCGATCATATCGTGACCCGCAAGGTCGCGCTGGTTGTGCTCTGGCCTTTGCAGCCCTATACGATCATGTCGGGGGTCTTGCTGCTGCACCGATTTTGAAGACGACAGTAATCATCCTTATGTCATCCGCATCCGCTTGTCAACACTTGGTCTGTGACCGCCTTGGCAAGGGTCATAAATGCCGCCAGCCTAACTTTTGCGCCATTTGTTTCGAGCACACTTGGGATGCTCTTCAAAATATACGTGTCCGACACTCACGAGATCGAGGGCGGGACGCTCAACAATGCCAATATCAGCGGTGGCTTACAGGCCTTTCCCCGTCGTGTGTCGTATAATCGATGCCATCATTACGATCTCGGGACCTGATGTGCAAGAGTCGACACGGACAAGAACGCTCGTGCTCGCTCTCGTCCAGGAGTTCTCGCTGGAAGAGGACGAAACTATCTTGATCGAGGCTATCAAATGCACTCAGCACCTACTCGTGTTTGCCCCGGAACACGTCAATATCCCGGAAACGGTGGGACGCTTTAGGCCGTATCTTTGGTTCTAGCCGTCGACAGTTGGGGCTCGCTGCGATTGATGCACTATACCAGCTCGTTCAACAGGATGCACTCGTGGTATCAAGGATTGGTGGAGATCAGTTGGTAGAGGACCTAATTGGTATGCTGGATGGCGATCCCAGCATCGAAGGTGTTCGGAACGTCATCGCAAGCTGGCTTGCTCAGACCGCCATTCATAATCCTTCCGCTTGGATTAATCTATGTCAAAGGATCACGCTACGGACCAATGATACTCAAAAGGTGATCGACACTTCTAGGAACCTCGATGATGAAGGCCAATCTCTGAACGTGGCAATGTCTACAGACAATTCTGACCAAGGCCGCTCGTCGTCCGTTACCATGTCCCGCTGGAGGACTCAGTTGTTTGCTCTACATTGTTTGCACGAGATTTGCACCATCGTAGCTCAGTTTGGGAGGCAGGAACATTTCGATATACCATATGCACGTACTCGGGGCTTTCCCGTCCAAGGCCTTCTCGTCTCTCGGGTACCAGATCTAATCAAGATGGCATTTACTGCATCGGCAGCATATGTCACAGAGATTCGTTATGAAGGCTTGGTTGTTTTGTGTGATATTATCCAGGTAAGATCATGTTTCCTTCAAATTCTTTCCCGCTAATGATCATCTAGGTCTTTTCCAAAGCACCCGATCCAGATTTTCCCGGGGCGTTGCTGCTTGAGCAGCATCAAGCTCCAATCACTGCTGCCCTTACCCCCGCTTTCTCTTCCGACTCCACTGCCGAAATTCTGACATCTGCAATTGATACTTGTGCCGTTTTCGTAGGTTGTGGCGTTATCAAGGACGTCAGTAGGATGGGCCACATCCTCAAGCAACTAACCAGTGCCCTCAAAGAAGTGGACGGTAGGCAGGAGCATATCCCTTTTTCAGAACGACCTGACGACCGATCCTAGATTCTGGTAACTTAAAGATGGGGACACTGGGGGAACTCAGCCCAAATACATCCGCCATGCTAACCGTGTCAATCCTTACTGCGTGGGCTCGGTTGGAGATCGCTTCTGCAGAGCAGGCTTATCTCCTCGATGTCATCAAACCTCACAGGGCTGTTCTTGCCTCGCAGTGGATTGCATGCTTGCGCGACTACGCGACGATTCGTGCTGACTCAGAGTTTGTCAATAACCTGTCTATCATTTCTGTGGACCCTTCGTATGCGAATCTTGGGAGAGACTAGAGTGGTCTTGCTGCCCGTAAGTCAACAAGTGCGATCGCAAGTAGATTTCTAACCAGGGCCTAGGAAGATATTCTGTTCGTCGTTCAAACGGCAGAAGTCGACCCCAAGATTGTGTCCTGCCTTGAATCCAGACTCGGGCGACTACGGTCTTCTGTGCCAGAAACGATGCTGTTTATCTCGCGCTCGCTCAAGGCAACAAAGTCGTTTGACGCCTCGGGACTTCTCGTGCCCCTCTTGTCGAGCAGCTTTGACGTGGACGCACTTTCTGATTTCGACCTGATGACCAGTCTAATGGGATACGAGATCCCTGTCCTCACTAATGCTTCCTCGCGGACGTGGACGTCCTCGTTCACAACTACGACCTCCGCCACCAGCTCTTCCCCGCGGATGCGCGCGGACAGCCGAGTCTGAACCTGCATTACGCGTCTGCGCTGTACGACCCCGCCTCTCCAACAACCTCGGTCCGTTCGTGGGCGTGCACTGGAGGATAGAGACTGACCGTGCAGAACCTGGCTTGGTGCGCGACCTTCCTTGTGAGCACGCTGCATGCCCTCCTCCAGGACGACGAGCAATACCGTCATCTCCACTTGAGGCACGCGTGGCTCGCGACGGACTATCCTCCCCCTCTCGATCTCGATCTCGGTCTCAGTTCGTTCCTGGGCCACGAGGACGGAAGATATCAACGGACTCCCGGTATCAATACCACCGACACCGACACTATTTCCAATGCCAAGGCCCCCGCGGCCCGTTTCGCACGAGGAACAAATCGCACGTTCCCTGCTGACGCCTTATCTTCTGAACACGAAGATGCAATCGAGATGCTCATCGATGCATTCCGCTCCGGAGGAGATATCGAGTCGTGGATGTTGACGGACCGAGCAGAGCAGTTACGCCGCTATCCGGACGTCGAAGTAGGTTAGATATCGACACTGATCATAGCGAAGTCGTTATTGGACGATCCTGGGTTACTCAGGATACTGACAAACTAGTGATCGTGCAGGGTAGAGTGTATGTCAGCGGTTCGACGGACTGCAGCAAGACCAGGTTCGTGCCGCTTACTCTCTCTTTTCTAGTTTCCTACTTACGATGGCATTGTCTAGCTGTTTTTCCAACCAGGTCATTGAAACTCGCAAAGAGACGTTTGAAGCAGAACGGGACAAGGGCGCTGTCTGCAATGTAGTCGAACACTTTGGTAAATGGTAATATAAGGCTCCACCGTGCCAACCATCGTGGCACACGCAAATGTACGAAACCTGATACCATATAGCACAGAATAGACGGTATGCGACAGGCGCGCTTTTAGAGGGACAAAAAAGGTACAGCGAAGCCCGTATCACGATGCTGTGAATTTTGCCTTTCAAGCCGGCAAATTGAAATACTCGTTCCCCCTCATTCAACTCGCAATTGCTGAAGGTGGTAGAGTCAGACACCTCGGAACATCTTGTACACCTCTTGTCCAACATTTTCGACAGAAGTATATGCACTTGCTGATTTCGATCTGATGACTGGCCCGGGGTATAAATACATTCCTCTCCTCACCAATGCTTCCCACCTGTCCCCGGCAGACGTCAACGTCCTCGTCCTCGATTACAACCTCCGTCGCCCGCTCTCCCACCCGGACGCACAGCACAGCCGAGTCTGAACCTGTACTACCCGCGCGCTCTCTACGACGTCGCGGACCGCTCTGCGGAAACCTCAGTCCGTTTGTGGGTGTGCGCTGGAAGATGGAGACCATCCCCGTGCAGAACTTGACGGGGGTGTGGCGCGGCCTCACTGGCACTCGTGAGCACGCTTCATGCGGTCCTCCAGGCCTAACGATGAGCACGACCGTCATCAGGCCGCTAAGGAGCACCGCTTGAGGTACATATCGCTCGCGACGGACTCTCGATCTTGGTCTGGGTGTTGGCTTGTTCCTGGGTCGCGAGGCAGACCAGTGGACTGCCGATATCAATCTCATTGACACTGATATTAGTATCACTAATCACAGTACCATTTCTGCCAAGGCACCCACAGTCCGCGTAAACCAACACCGCGATGATCGCACAATGAATAAATCGAGCACGTTCCCTTCTGACGCACTCTCCTCCGAACACGATGACGTGGTCGAAATGCTCGTCCAGGCGCATGATTTCCAGCCTTCGGGAGGAGACCTCGAATTGTGGATGCTAACAGACGCCGCGGAGCAGTTGCATCGGTATCCATACGTCGAAGGTAGGTTAGATCTCGGCAGCAAGACCAGGTTCGTGTCATTAATCTCCTTTCGTTGAAGAGTTCTCTCCCGACTTACGATCGTGCTGTCTAGTTCTTTTTCAAAATAAATAATCGAAGCACGCCTAGCAGAGAGACATTCAAAGCGGAGGAAGGCAAGGGCGCTATTTGCAGTGTCACGGTAGTCGAATATTTTGAGCAATGGTGATGCAAGACTCAACCGTCCTTCCTCACGCCAGCCAGTCCGGGGCACGCGCAGACGATAGCATGTAGCATAGAATAGACGGTATGCGACATACTTTCTATGCTTACTCACTCGATAGTAACGAAGCTTTATCTTCGAATTCGGTTCGTGCCCATTGCTACACACGTTTTTCAATCCATCAAACAGAAAAAGGTGCTTCGTAGCCCCCGTGATCGAATTTCGCCCAAGTTCGAGGGCCACCCTGGCCAACACCTGTAAAAGACGGCTTATAGTCGCCAGGCGCGCCGCACACATTTCTCTGGTAGTCTTCCGAGTTTCCGAGGCAGCCGAGCAGCAGCATCTTCGCCAGTGCCAGGGCGAACTGCAGCCGGGCGCGGGGGGAGAAGGGCAGGGGGACAGGGACGATCTCATTGAGGAGGTGGAACGTATTGGATGCAAATAACAGAGAAAAGATGTGGTTTGTTCAAGTGAGCACTGAGCAGGCACCAGCAGCCTTGATGAATTCGACGACGACGTACTGCTGCCACGAGAACTGGATCTTGACGAAACCCTTGGAGGTCAGGCGCGTTGAAGTTCTGTTGTGTGTATGTCGGCACCACAAGTATCTTGAAATCGTGTGCATTGTGCATGCGTCTGGGACTCAGGGCCCATCATGGCACTGTGCGCGGACAAAAAAAAAAAAAGATGAGCGCTGAGCCTCAATATCAATATCACATACTATCACTGGCACACTGTATGAGGCGAGGCAGCGGATTTGGTGCACAATTTCGTGGCATTCCTCATGCGTTCAGGCTGAAGCGCTCACTGGCACTCTTCCCCTACGTCTCTCAAAACCGCACACCTTAGTGGATTCTCCGGTCGTACTCTGCCTAGATGAGTCTGCCTTGCAAGTGGGTTCCTCTACTCTCGGCCCTGTTTTGCGAGTTACGGGTGCTTTATTTCATCCGAATTTACGGACTGCTACATCTCAGTTCTCTTGTCCCTTCAGCCGTTACTATCGCCGCAGAATCGGACAAAGGAAACAAACGCCTGACATCTGGAGAACTACGCGTCAGCACCCGACCGTACAAGCTAATCTGTGATGATGGGACTTTGTGCCAGCAATTTCCCGACCCAGTGTATGTCGTTCCTTTACTTCTAGCTTACCATGATCTCAACTTTCGTTAGAGTGGTGTAGGGAAGTCAAGTCTAATTAACACCGCCTTCGGAATCAAAGACGCGGTAGAGTTCACTGTTCGTCTACGTCTCCGCGTGCTCACGAACCATCACAGCATGCAGAGGATTCCAAGCCTGGAAAAGCAAAGGTCGACAGGGCTCACGTCGCCTGAAAACAAACGCTTCATCCTTCGTGACTCCGAGCGCTTCGAGCCAGGAGAAAAGTATGACACCGTTAAGAACTTCATCGAAAGCAGGCGGACTTCTGGACGCGAGGATCAACTTCATGCTATCTGGTGAGCTGTTGTTGTCGTATGATCCGATCACCTACTTGATTGATTTATTCAAGGTTCTGTGTCCCGACACCCCGTAGCGGGGATCGGTTACTGGAAGTAGCTGCGGAGGATTTCTTTCGCTCCAAGCAACGTACAATTGGTAAGAGTCAGTACTGTATCGTATTCAATTATCTCCTTGGTCTTTGCTCAAGTTTGTTATAGTACCGTTGATCGTGGTATTCACAAAGTTTGACGACTGAATTGGCCCAAGTCCCCTCCTGCGACAGACGATCAAATTACATAGAAAGCCCGTTTGAAGGCCGAGTCAATTGCACAACGAGAACATCGTGCAATTGCTCAGATCGTGGGGGGAATTAAACCCCTCCCTCTCCCATATGTGATCGTGTCTAGTATGTCGTGTCGGGTTCCTCAATTTGTCTCAATTGGCACCGTGTGTACTGACATATATCAGCATCGTGCGACGATGTTCTGTTTTTTTTTATGCGGATGGCGAGAAATTCAAATTTCGAAGGTGCGTGGTTTGACCTTCAACGGAATGACTTGTGACTTATCGTTGCGATTAGTGCGTCGTGCATTAAAGTGCGATCTGGCAATTCTCCCGTACCGCGATATGGCTGGAGCAGACAAAAAGGTGATATCTTGAATCTGAAGGAAATATTGTGTCGTGTCTGCCAACGGTGGCAGGAATTACTGTAGGTTTCCTTTACCGTTCTGCCCTGTGTTTTGTACTCGTGATTCCAGTTGAGTCGTGGACAACATGTTCGCGTTGCACTCGTATGCGCCGTATATGCTAGGGTTGATTTCAACTAAGTTTTAAATTGTACCAGTCGTCCTTGCATGCTGATGTTTGGGTGTTGCTCGTGGTGAAATTTCATGTCGACCGTCACGTTTTCGGTGAGCACTCTTTCAACCTAGAATTCTCGTTGTCAATGTTGTTGCACATCTCAAACATTTCGACCAACTCATATATGTATATGTGATATCAACCTTGAATGTGAGCCGTATCGAAACCTACTGTTCATAACGTTCAATCCTGATGGCATGGTTCTCAAGCTTATGTAACTTGAAGTTATCTTTCAAGTTGACGCTTCATTCTGTACGTGTGACATGATTTTCAGTCAAAATCACGCCGCAAACTGACTCGGTTCTTCCAACTATCCGCGAAGCGACGAGTGCCTGATTGTCAGTGAACGAGTGCGCGTGAAGGAGGGTCTACATCGAGTATCTCAGATCGGCCTCCAAGTGGGCTGTTTCTTGTTGGTGTTGGTAGGTTGGAATGAATGCAGGGTTAAGGTATGCTTATCTGCTTGGATACGAGTTCTTCAATCTGATGACCGCTGTGTGTGCAGCGACGGCGGGATGACTGACTTGGGTGCTGGGCTCGTTGAGAAGTTCGGGTGTCAGGCAACGAGAGCGAGGCTGGTTGCCGTTGAAGCTCAAGGTTGAAGGCGAAGCCAAACAAGCCCTGCGGCATTTGGCAACGCAATCGGTGGCGCTCTTCGACGGGACAATCTTGCAGAGGATCACAGGTTTCTGGGCGATGGTGTTGACATCTAATCTGTTGGGCACCTGTATATACCCTTCGGCGCATCCAGAGGAAATATTCGGAACCATTCTCGTTCCGAACACCGGTTCTGTTGGCCTTCCGTATCTGGCATGTTGACCACAGGGCCCAAGTCCCAGTCCCAATTGCGACCGATTCTACACAACATCCTCGACGCGGGCGTCATCTATTCCCTCGCCGTATTCATCGGGCTTGTCTGCTCGGTCAGTCATGGTGCCCTCTACGACTCTCATTGATATGTTATCGCTTTGCTGCTAGATCACGCCCATCATCTTCGTCACCTTCTACATGGCCATCATCCGCGTTGGGATCTCCAAACACTTGATGACATCGCGGACGGGCACGGTCATGAGGGCACCACAATTTGAGCTACATTGAACTGATGCCGCCTTCGGGAAGGTACGCGTTCCGTTTCTGGGGTTCTTATTCCAACAATCCCACTGGATCGTCATTGGCTTCAGTTCCCTATATTTATGATGGCCATGATTCGGCACTCGCGGTTCTACCATCAAGCGACGGCGTGTGTCAACCGCCCCCTCTTTTGTTTACCTCTGATATTTTCGTTTCTTCAGGTACTACCTCCCAACTTCGCACAAACTCGAGCGCCCCGATGCTGTCTCGAAATCGCCCATTTTCTCCGAGTCCCGGTCCAGCGACTGTCTGCCATCCGAGCCTACAATCAACAAGAGGTATTCGGTGCATAAAATTAGCATCGGCGCGATCGAAACAAGATGTGTTACCTCCCTAGTGTCCAATGGCTCTCTATCAGTCTGGAATTCGTCAGGTCGACCATCATTCGGCTCACTGCTATCTTAGCCATCGCTGCTTTCGCAGCCTGAATGTAGGAAATGTCTTGAGCATGACGGGGTATGACTGTATCAGTGAGTCAATTACGAGTTTTGATGTGCCTACTGACGTCCCAACCAAAGGACTGGCTCACACGTTCTGCGAACAAGGTGGAGCAAAACGTAGTCAGCGCCGAGCGAATATTGCATTTTCGCCAACGCCAAGCAAGTTATTGCCATAGCTCAAGATATTATGTATATCATCGTTTCCAAACACAGACTTCTCATTCACACATCGCCTCCAGTGTGAAATAAATGGTCTATAATTTGGGCAGCGGGAACAACGACGGTCAGTCAGACTGTGTCGTTACAGTTGCTACACCAGACAGTTCTGAGTTTGAGACCATGCAGTTTTCTCACGTCGTTGCCACTCGGTCCCTTCCCCTACGGCGTGCTGCTGACTCGCCGGTTGCTCACCCGGGCGGATTTGACGACCTCGAGAACGAACTCTCGGTTGCGGACCTGGGCATGCTTGAATGGGAGTTACCCCAGAGGGAAGCAGAGAGTGGACACGGCAATAAATCTGGTGCAGATGATGGTTCCGATCTTGCCATTCACACCACCAGTACTTCGCGGCCTCACTGTGATATCTTTGATGACCTCGAT
>JBBPNU010000799.1:0-13027 GCA_038091055.1 Leccinum angustisporum
ACCAGCGGGGTGGCTGTTCGACCAAGTGGGTCTTATAGACACTTATCTTCAGGCCCCTTCTGTTTGACCCATCTGTGAAGTTGATGTTACAGACGAACGGTCTCGCTGGCCGCAAACATGATTTCTATGACCAGTGAGCCAACTTCAAGTTCGCGCAACATTATTTATGTACATAATGTATTTAGGACCTCGAACTCACCCCGAGATCATTTCAATCTCCGATTACTGATCTAGGTGTGAATGCAAAGTTCTCAGGTGTCGGTGTGGAGTTCTCGGTGTACGATTCTCAGTGTAGGTGGCCGCCGCTGCAGAGATCTTGGGGTTAAGCTATCACAAGTTCGCGGCGCACGGATGGAAGAAGAACAAGAAAGAGATGTTAACCGCGAACGGGAGCGTGAACGGGAGACGGAGTTACCCCCCAGAGCAAGGGGAACGGAACATCACCTTCACCAGGATGTCGTCTCATTCGTAAACACTGGATACATCCCACCACTCCACAAGGACAGCGCCTTTCTCCCAGTCTTTGAAGCGCTAGAAAGGAGTTCTGCAGACACTGGCGAAGTAGATGTTTGGAGCCGGTCCATTTTGGCGACGGTGGACTTCTGCAGAACTGTAATTCCCGAGTCTACTGAAGGAACCATGGATCAATACCTTCGACCGGTGCAATGGATCCTTTCGCGGACAAATGCGAATCATGGCAAACCATTACTCGTCCTGGTAAGCCCATTCGAGGCAGCCCGCTTAATGCCAGACAACAGAGCGAGCGAGCATGTACACCTTCATCTGTATGCGCCCCGTACATCCCAACGCATGAAACCATCCGACGATCTCAAATTCTATTCTATTCCTCCCCTTCCTTCCCACTGGGCTCCACTTTGGGACTGATCGACCAGCTGAACATATTCGCTGGGCAGCTCTATCTCAGAGACCATCAATCATACCTCCGAGTCTGTCAATTCCTCGGTGTACCCACAAAACAGGTGCAGAGCAACACAACATTCCAGTGGAATTCGTTGAGCATCCCTGGTAGCTTTGAAGAGAACGAAATCAGGTTTCTTGATTCGCCGATGCCATTCGTAATGGCGCTACTTGCCATTCGGACGAGAGGGAAACCGTTTGATCACACGCACATGGGCAGGATTCTTCAAGGGCAACAACTGACGGTGGATGACTTTAGGGAGTTCACACCGGCCAGGTCTAGTCCCAAACTTGCTTCTTGCAACACTCGGACGCTGCACGACGGCACACAAGATATTGTGCCCCCATCACCTTCGGACATGGACTGCGATACGCCGGCGAGCCCAGCAATCGGGTCGTCGGCATCCCTTCTGTCATCCAAACGAAGAGTAGAGATGAGCGGAGCGTCAGACATAGACCCGGGACCGCCGAAAAAGCGTCCACGTTTAGATAGAGAGCAGTGAATTTCTGATCGGTGGCGGATTCTCGTGATTGAATCATATTTTGTTTTTTCTTCCCTTTGTATCCTGGCTCTTTGACAAGCACGGTATAGGAAGTGCTATATCGCGCGTGCGCCGATTTGACAAAAATGCACGTTCTGATTACTTTGAGCTGCTAAGAGTGACTGTCGACGCAGAAGCGAAGTCGAAGTGGCCGTATCTGCCAGTGGGCGCGCAACACCCGGGCCGTTCGATTCCCACCGACTGGACGTTATCTTCTCGTACAAGATCGAGTATCTCACCGAAGGGTCATCAAGGCCGGCTTCCACGAAGTGGTCGTCAACCAGTCGACTGTCGACATGAACCGCACTATTGCAGACATTTGTCTTCGTTTCTGCTTGACGAACGGCTCTTTCAATTAGACCATTGCTACCCAGATCGATCCCTGCTGATCAGAATATCATATCGTCGACTTTTTATAGCACCTTTCCTCCGATTATGATCTCCCCCCCTTGCTGACGTTGCTGGAACGCGCAAAGGCGACTGAGGCGACGTAGACATTGCAAGTTTGTATCCTCCTGTGCAAGTAGGACCACAAGTGCAAAAGTCTGTGCTCCTTGCCAAAGCTGTCGGCTGACAAACGTCCCAGCGAACTCAAGCACATTGCCCTGATGGCCTGACGACGATTTCAACGAAATCTACATCCTTTGTCATGCCTAGTAGCTTTCCCCTGTATTGTTGAAGTTGAATTCAATTTCTATTAGGTCCAACGAGTAGAAATAACTCTAGTTTCCACGGGGAATCGCAGCCCCAAAGACACGGAGGACACTTTGAAGCTTGACAGTCATCTCGTCCCATTCTGCCTGAGGTTCCGAGAGTGCCGTGATGGCACCACCAGCACCCATAACCCACTCTTCCACGTCATCAGAGTCGGCGGTTGACGCCGACTCTTCGGTCTTTGGAGAGGAAGGTAGGGATGTCTGGCTGAACTGATCGTCGTATTTGAAGCAACTCCGAATGGTAACCGACCAGTCTCCTCCACCTCCCACGCACCAGTAACCAAAGACGCCCGAATAAATGCCTCGTTCGTTGTCCTCGAGAGTTTGCAGGATTTCGACGCTGCGCTTCTTGGGCGCTCCAGTCATGCTGCCTGCGAAAATACGAGGTTTCACACGACATGAAGAAGCGTGAAAAAACAAAACCTACCAGGCGGGAGGCTACGCCTCAGTACTTCCCAGCCGAGGGCGCCGTTGGCATGTCGACTGTCCAGCTCATCCGCGCCGTCCGAAGGTCTCCCTTCGATGACGCTGACGAGTTGCCAGACGGTCTTGTACTCCTCGACTTTGCAAAACTGAGTTACTTCGACATCATCACCGACGACATTGTGGAGATCATGGCGTATGAGGTCGACTATCATCAAGTTCTCCGCGACCTCTTTCACGCTACCTCGGAGCGCCTGCTCTGCGACAGAACGCGTGATTCCAGGCCCTTTTCGAACGGTGCCTTTGATAGGACGTAGTTGATACGTCGATCCTGGAGGGCGAGAATAAGAAAGAAAACGTTCCGGCGATGAAGCCAGCATTGTAGTAGGATGCAACCGAAGATACGCAGAGTGAGGAGCAGGGTTCAATTGACGAAGATGTTTGTAACGCTCCCAGGAAGAAGAGTGTCGGGAAACCTTGGAAGTGGGGGGTTCGTTTAGAAGGACTTTGGTATTAGCTGTGAGGCATAGTTCGTATGAGTCTCCTGCGTAAAGATGTTCCTTTGCAATTTTGATTCGAGAAATATATAGCTTCTTGTCGGGTAAGATGACAGTTGCAGCGTTGGGCCGCACCTTCGTTGAGGAAGGAACATTATTATACAAATGAGTGGAATAGTCCGAAATGGAAAGGCTGAGCTCCGCCGAAGTCTCAGCAAGCCAGTCTTCGTCGCCCTCTATAGTGGATTGGAGATAAATGAGATCCGTCTTGCTGTCGAGAATAATGCTACGCTCCACAAACACCAGATTTACGTCTGGATGACGCTTCTCTGCAGGAGCGGCCGTTGAGGGCACGCCAAGAGAGTCAACACCAAGCTCATAAGATAGGTAGCCGATCAAACCTCCCCAGAAGGGTGAATCGGGTGAACCATCGCAAGCCTTGCGTTTGCTCATGAAAGAAGATAACCATGACCAGATATCGTGTGATTCTAGAGGGATGTGGGAAATTGAGTCGCCTGTGTGAAGTGATGCGTGGTTATCGCCGACGGAATATATGATACGAGGAGAAGACGGGAGAAGACAACCGATGATGGTATATCGGCCAGGCTGGGCGAGGGATTCCAGCATTACAAACGGAGATGATTCATCTTTTGCACCAAGGAGCTCGCAGACGGCCACTGTATTCATGCCTGGGAAACGCAGAGTGGAGGTGAGAACTGCTCTTGGAGATGAAGGGTGAGTAAAAGTGAGGGGTGGGCGTGGATTTGGCCAGGCTGCGCCAAACCGTGCAGCAAATGTGGAATCCCATGGGTGGATACGACGACCCCGGGTGACGTTCCAAGACCGGGCAAGACGCCAAAAGTTCGTCATCACTTCGATACCGCCACCTCGGGTGATGACGGATTCAGGGTGATATTGTACGGCCCATAACGGATGTCTAGTATGCTTGAGAGCCATAACCGTTTTTGCAATCCCAAAATCGTCAGACGACCATGCAAGCACCTCCAAGTCCTCCGCTCCGCTGAGTTGGGCATGCAAGGAATGGTAGCGAACAGCTTCTACGATACCGACAGCTTTGAATATATCGGTACCTGTGTGCTCCACAATAGAGACTTGACCGTGTTTTACCACGGGTAGCCTCTTGATTGTTGCGCCATATTCCGTGGCTAGGCTTTGTAGCCCAAGACAGACACCAAAGATGGGGAGCATATGTCGTTCATCAAGCTTCCATAGATGTTTGATGATTCCAATGTCGGCAGCGACGTCTGGAGAACCAGGACCAGGACCAACGATGATGGCCGAGAAATACTGAAGGAATGGCAGTAGTTCTGATAGGGATAGCTCATCATTCTTGACTATGTAGATTTGACTGGACGGTTCTGCTTTCCGACAGAGGGATGCAAGGCTGGAAAGAAAAGGCGCTCAGGCTTGAAAACGTTGAAATTCAGTGTTGGAACGTACTTGAACGTGAAGGAATCGTAGGAATCTACAAGGAGGATTCGCTCGGACATGGTTACCTGTGAAAAGTGTTGGTGCAAGTGGGATCCGATCCGCGTTTCGTTGAGTATAAATTACAGAATATAAAAAAATGAAGGATGGGGTAACATGGAGAATGGAAAGAAGCGAGTGACGTGACTAATCTAACCAACTACAACTTGACATCCATGAAAGAAGAACTCTTTCAAAAGGTTGGCAATACTCTCTATCGTCCGATCACTGATCATTGACCACTTTCCAGATCAAACCAATTTGTGTATCCTTGCTCGAGAAATCTCAACTCACACCGTCAAATGTACCCGCTGTGTTGCAGCTTCTTTCTGCCCTGGAGGAGGCCCTTGGGCAGCACTCCCGGGAACCACTCACCGCTGACCTCGCTTCATATGTGTTTTTCCCTCTGTCCTCGATCTTACGCCGCAATTCTTCGAACAACATCCCTGACCAGATGATGGAGAAGCTTCTCAAATCACTCGCAATCTTGTCTTGTTCGTGGTGGTGGACAGGCGACTTGGAGATCTGGAGCCAGATATTCACATTGTGCAGCTCTATCATCGGTGATCTCGGAGGGAAGGGAAAAAGTAAAGATCGAAGCGATGAGACCAAGGAAGCTGCCGCGCGTTGCCTGCACGCACTTCTCCGTGAGCGAACAAGTTCAGAGACGCCACGCGAGGTGCACGATTCTTCCCCTGAGCAACGTCTAGCTCAGTTTCGGGCACATGCACACACTGAACGCTTCCTGCCTATCATAGGGCAGACTACGGATTTCCTCTTGTCGTCCGCTAGGTCGCCTCATCGAGCCCTGCAACGGCTGTCCCTACAATTATTGGACATCATTCTCAGGGTTTATGCACCCATTCGTTTCATCCCGTCGGTACTACCAGGTGTTGTCAGCGCAATGACGCGAATTGCACTTGCCTCCCGGGAAAAAAAGAGTTGGGCCAATAGTGAAGTTGTTGCAGCGGCCCTTGTTGTCATACAGGTGGTCGTGGTGCTCTCAATCGGAGACACTGTTTGCATCGCGGATGGGGCAATTCGCAGTGTTGTCGATCTCGAAGACCTGGCACATTTCAACGAAGCACCAGTGGTAGAGTCACAGCCAACGACATCAGCACCTTACCTTGTTACCCGCACCTCTTCCTGGCTAAGAGCTTCGGCATCCCAGCTCCACATTGCATTGAATACACTCACTCCATTAGTCAATCACCCCACTCCTTCTGCATTGACTGCCTTGGCGCGAATGGCAAAGGAAATCCTAGCTGAAACGCCGTTGACGCTTCCGCAATCCCAGCCTCTCTTGCTATCGTGGCTACTCTTGCTATCCAATTCTTCTTATCCCCAGGTTTCCGAGCCTGCCCACCGTTCCATCCTTGACCTCCTTTCGTGTACTTCGGCGCGCCATTCACTATTGCAAACCTTGACGCAAATTGCTAAAGATAGCCTCAGCTCTTTGCCTCGATGTATCGTCTCTCAGGCAGATTCTAAAGTGGAACATATCGCTGGTCAGTTGGAAGCAATCTGTCGGCTAGCTCAACCCACTACTCCCAAAAGTGTTGGGCTTTCGTCTCTCTCGCTAGGATTAAATTTCCTCCTCGGTCCTAGCGGAGGCGTCGAACGGTGGGGGTGGACCTTACTTTCCGTTTTAGAATTCAGAGCTCCTCCTGTCGCAGTTCATCATGCACCTAGTGCCCAACTTTTCCTGGAGGATGACCCAGCAGGGAGGGTAATCTTCCCTGAAGTCTCATTCAAAAATGTGTCTTCGAGGTCCGCAAGTGATGCTCTCACCAGGATGTTCCGAGCATTAGGACGCGCCAGCGGCGATAGCTGCCTTTATGCGATCGAGTGGTTCGTTAGCACTGGGCGTGCCTCCGAGTCTCGCACCGCTGTAACGGCTCTCTGGTGTGCAGGCCGACTGCTGGAAGGTGTCAGTGGTACTTACCTCGATGACGAGAACCCACTCCCGCAATTGACGACGCACAGCAAGAAACTCGAGAGGTTCGTTAGAGGGCTTTCTAGAGACATTGCAGAACTGTGGACCATGGAACCTACCGAGGCAACGAGTTCCCCGTCTGACTTGCACGACGATGATTCCCTCCCTCGAACAGAATTCACAAAGGGAATGTCCGTCATACGAGCTACAGCGGATGTTGCAGAACCTCGTAGCTTTACGCACCCTGACTTGGAATCCCAGCCGCTTTTACACAGGACGTTTTGCCTTCATATCCTCGCCATCAGCAGCAGCGTCTTACAAGCTAATTTTACACCGCTCCTTGTGCACGTTCTGTACCCCATCCTCCACTCTGTCGTTTCACCCACCCCACACCTCTCTCTCACTGCACTCGCGACTCTCACCTTTATCGCGAATTCAACCTCTTACGCGTCACCCGCGAACCTCTTGTTCTCACATTTCGACTATGCTCTTGATGCAGTATCCCGTCGTCTGGGCCGCCGATGGCTTGATGTAGACGCCACCAAGGTTCTAGTGATACTCGTCCGTCTAGTCGGCAGTGACGTCGTCCATAAAGCAGGGGACGTAGTAGAAGAGTGTTTCGACAGACTAGACGAGTATCACGGATACGAAGTACTCGTCGAGGGTCTGGTGGAGGTATTGGGAGAGGTCATCAAAGTCATCGAGAACGAGGAGCTTCATGTCCAAGATGCACCCCAAGAGGACCCTCTGGCGTCGTTGAAACTACAAAGTCTTGATTCACTGTTGGAGTGGGTTGCTCATCGCAATGACCTTCCGCCAGAACATGACGACACGGACTACGGTCCCGCTCCACACCAAGCTTGGGGTGATCTTAACAAAGGGGAGGGCGAAGGAGAAGGAGAAAGGAGGGAAGAGGGAATCAAGCGAGCAGATGACGAGGAAGAGCGCCTCACGACTGCGCAAGCTCTGGCGAAGCAAATGGTCTCGCGCTCAATTTATTTCCTCACTCACGGTTCGCCCGTCATCCGGGCCCGGATCTTGCTGCTCCTAAAGTCTGCCACACCTGTGTTGTCCGAATCAGCTCTTCTTCCATCTGTCCATCAAGCCTGGCCGCATATCCTGAACCGCCTCAACGACCAAGAGCTTTTCGTTGTAAGCGCTGCGGCAGCATTAGTGGAATCGCTAGTCAGTCATGTGGGCAGATTCATGGGCGGGAAGATCTGGGATGACATCTGGCCGAGATTTACCGCTCTCTTGACAAAGCTCGAGGCTGCGGATCTTCAAAACGCCCTCGCGCGCCGAGGTCGCTCTGCTGTCGGAACTGAATCAGCGTACACACATTCACATCGATTATACCGGTCAATATTGAAGACTATGAGAGCCGCAGTCACCGGAGTTCACATGCGGGACGCCTCGGGGTGGGAGGTTATCCTTCTTTGTAGGCGCTTTCTGCACCGGGAGGCACACGAGGAACTCCAAGCATGTGCAAGGGAACTGTATCAAGCACTCGCCAAGGGAAACGAAGACGCTGTCTGGCTAGCGCTCATGGCGACTTCGGGCCGACTGACATGTGACGTCGCTTTCTTGAGAGATACAAGATGGGATATCGGTAACAATGTGGCTCTGATCCTGAGGGAGTAACGCTATTTGCAAGTTAATACAACGGAGCTCATCCAGAAGTCCGGGTGCTTAGCGCTCAGCGCTCATGGTGCACCTGGCGGAACGTGGCGCCGGATTTCTACGCCTGCTTCCTGAAAGAGCCTTGCAGATGCTTCATCTCTGCCAGGATATTAAGGCCCAAGTAACAGGTTAATATAATGTAAACACGTACACTTTGTAGCTCAGGTTATAAACTACCATCTTGACACCGCTTTGTATAATTTTGATAGTACATTTGAGGCACGGGCATCTAAAGCATGACATGAGGCTTAAAAATGCAGATAATAAGTAACCGGAAGCGGACGTATTGCAGTACAATATGGCGTTGGTTCCCACTCGGTCACGACCTGCTTCTAGTAGGGCATTCTCTTCCGCGTGCAGACATAGGCACTCGATGTCCTGACCGTTCGCCGATTGATTGCACTGTGCACATCCCCCTGAGTTCGAGATCAGTAAATATGAACGTTTATTAATCGGCCAAAATCCCTTGCCATCATGACAATTTGTAACGCCGCGCGGAGTGCCATTGTACCTATAAAGCATCATTTCCAAGTCGGTCGAACAGGTCCGACAGCACCACATGTTAGAAACCCACGGAGGACTTACCCTGTGGCGACGATGCGGTTATCGCGGACCAAGATAGCACCCACCCGCCGCTTCATGCAGTTGGAGCGTTGGGATGCCAAGTCAGCGAGGGTCTGGGAATGGGTGGGTCAATTTCGGACATGCAGTGCATGGAATATCTCATGCCATGAAGTATGTGTCCCAGCGTGGACGCAATCGCTCCGTATTTGCCAGGTCCAGAGAATTCAGATGAAGATATAGTTGCGATAAGGATTGGAACGTGTTGGTGACGTTGAGCTTCACAAGGTGATTCATTCCACGGAGACCCGGTCGTAGGTTTTGAGAGTCTGTGATCGGATCATTGCCGTCCATTCCGAAGACACACTCGTCATCTTCACGGACAAATTCCTCCAGGGATGGAGAATCTGGGCTAACACATTGTTTCCAGCACTACCTGAAAACGAGCCACCACGACAACATACCCTTGCAATCGACGATAACGTTGTAGCAAGGGGGCATCCACATTCACCAGCAAAAAGAAGGGTCGTTTAGCGAAAGGGCTGACAAGATGGGTGGAGGTCAAATCGACGGTCACGAAATTTTGTTTCCAATTTCGAGTAGCGTGGTCAAGAAGCATTTCTGGAGAGAGAAACATCACCGAGTGAGTGTTCTGAGGGAAAGCCGAAGATACTGGGGAAGTCATGTTGAGAAAAGACTGCCTCTCGGGAACATCTAACAGGGACGTGTTTTGGATTTTGGAGAAATGTGCGGTCGAGGTATGAGTCGGGAGTACCATGGGAGTGTGTGTCTACGTAGCATCAACGACGGAGCGTCGAAGTCTGAGACCGATAAGATAAGTCAAAGATGTAGAGTGGACGTACCCCAACTTGGTCCTTTCGAGCAAGGCGCACTCGAGTGAATCCTTTTGCAACCAGGTAGTCCTCGATCGTCGACTTTCCAGCGCCACGAGTGCCTACTATCGCTATAAACATTGTGGACCAGAACAGAGCATAGAACGTAAAGCGTCTATCTAATTATAACCAAAGATAGTACTAAATCTGATTATCTGATAGGCTGACTCGGGCAGATAAAACACCTTGAGAATGAGGTCGAAATCAAACAACTACCAAGCGGAAATTAGAACCTCGCACTGGGATATCCTATATTCATCTGCTGAAGCCATCTACATGCAGTGGAAATGACAGGACATCGCTTTTACAGTGGCACTCCCCTACCCAATTGTCAACTTCACGCGAGGTTTCCGGCGCACCGACCGAGAGGAGGTCGACGACTTTTTTCTTGCTTCAGTTCTTGCTTTCGACCTTTGCTCTCTTGCGCTTTTCATGTCTTTCGGAGCAGTCGTGCGAAGCTGCTTGATATGGGTAGGCACTAGTTGTATATCCTGGGCGTTCGAAGGGCATAGCCACGGGACGCTTATCGTTGGAACCGAGTCCAGAATGTCTTGTATGGCTTCGATGGAGCGGGATCCACACTACGCAATTATGGAATAAGCTTCAATGGAACACTCGGTTGCAGTAGGGCACACACTGGAAATGCAAGAACGGCGGCTCTGCGAATAGCAAGAATCCCGGAGATTGTTGTTTCGGAGTGCTTCGGCAATGGAACCAACTTGATCGTTTGCGTTACATTACGAGAAGAGTTGCACCCGGCCACGAGATATGGTATGTGGTCAACTAACGCAGGTGGATCGACGTCGGCTCGACAAACGAACACGACTGCTATCGAAGATGGCGCGGGACAAAGTTGCTGATCGCTATCGACATCCACAGCAACACGTTTTCGTGAGAGATGGAGCTGAGATTCAAGAGCCCTTGTCACCGCATTAATCCCGATAATAAGCTGTGGTGGAGCTGCTCGTTCTGCCACTGGGTTGTCGGTAAGAATGCTGCCAGACGTGACCTCCTTGGGGATGTCTACGGTGTCCTGTGGGCCAACAATCTCCGACTGCTGTAAAGACTTTCCAGAAGGCCGCGGAGGGATGTTATCAAGGGCTGCCACGAGGCGAGCCAGGACAACATTCTGCAAGTTCGCGGAGAGTGACGGCCTGGAGACGGGTTGGTCGTAGAATGCAGAGGGTTGCCAGAATGTACGTACCAGCCGATGTGGAAGGGGTTTTCCAGAACACTCTTGAACACAGGCTTGCGCTCGAGTGCGGAGCGGACCTTGGCACGATTGGACAGATGTCGATGAGGACGGGCAAGCTGTGTGGTCATTAGTACAGCAATCCGAAGACGTGAGGTCGCAAAGTCTATTTCAGGAATTATTGCAACTTGAAACTATTTGCCGACCCCATCAGAAATTCTGTTTAATCAGACTCCGTACCTTCCGCCTCAGGCCACGCTTGTCCTGGAAAAATTCAATATTTATACGTTCGAACCTCAAGTCATGCCATCGCTTCTACAGCATTTGCCCTCGCTAATCAAACAGATAAACCTTTTTGCACATAGTAAGCATCGGTTTGCTCAATATCTGTGTATCCCTTCACAGCAACCCCACATTGACTCACTCTCCCAACTCACCAGTACACGGCTAAGGATGTATTCCACACCCTCTCTACAATCCACAGACGTGGCTTCCCGCAAACAACGTGATCGCAGAGATAATCTGCATCAATTCGCTTTCATTGCCAATCATGATGCCGGCCTTCATGCCAACGGCGTCAACGTTCAGGCGTACCCACAGGCGGTGCTCACCGACGAGCAGAAAACCATTGTGAATTGCGATGCCACAGCTCTTATCAGACTCATCCAAAAAGGCGTTTACACTTCGACCGAAGTCTTGACAGCAACTGTCATAGTCGCAATCCGCGCTAACGATGCAACGAATTGTTTAACGGAGTCCTGTCTCAAAGATGCTTTTGAGAGAGCTGCGGAACTGGACCAGCATTTAAAAGAGACAGGACAAGTCGTTGGGCCACTGCATGGCCTACCAGTTTCAATTAAGGACCATATCAAAGTAAAAGGTCTAGACACATCGACCGGTTACACTGGTAAGCGCAGCACCATTTTGCCGCATATGATGATAATCAATTCTCTGCTCAGCTTGGGCTTACAAGACCGAGGCAGAGAGTGATGCTCTCGTGGTCAGTATTTTGCGCAAGTCAGGTGCTATCATATACGTTAAAACGCAAAACCCTCAAACCTTACTCGTAAGAAAATAACCTGTGCAATTGATCCGTCAAAGATTCACGTTCTTTCCAGTCGTTGGAAACAAACAATAATATCTTTGGACGGGTTATTAATCCATACAACCGAAAGTTGACTTCTGGAGGCAGCAGCGGAGGAGAGGGCGCCCTCATTGCTTGTCGCGGAAGTTTTCTGGGAGTCGGCACGGACATCGGTGGAAGTATCAGGATCCCTGCAGCCCACTGCGGTCTGTACGGTCTGAAAGGCTCTGTTGCCCGCTTACCTCATTCCGGGCTTGTTGGTTCACATGACGGCATGGATGCGATCGTAGGCTGTGTGGGGCCACTCGCTAGATCGAGGAGGGATCTTGAACTATTCTGCAAGGTGATGCTGGACTCGGAGCCATGGTTCAATGAGCCACCGCTTCTTGAGATGCCATGGAACGTGGACGTCACGCGGGGACAAGGTCTTCCAAAGAAGTTGACTATAGCCATCCTCTACGATGATGGTGTCGTAGCTCCGCATCCACCAATCACTCAGGCACTCAAGAAATACGAGGCAGAATTGAGGAAAGCTGGCCACGAAATCGTGTTATGGGAACCATTGGATCACAAGGAAGGGTGGAACTTGATTGTGAGAACCTCCACAATTCTAATCAGTGTCATGCTAACGATGGCGTCAAGTTAAAGCTTTACTTCCTTGATGGGGGTGAGGAGTATCGGCAAGTTCTCTCTACTGGAGAGGAGCCACCAGTTCCACAGACCGAATGGATCCTCGATCAAATCCAAAACCGTCGTCCTTTCACCGTCGAAGAAATGTTTCGTTTGAATGCCGAACGTGAAACCTTTCGCTCCAAGGCATTAGAACACTGGAATGCGACTAGGGGTCCCACAGGCCGCGCTGTGGATGCAATCCTGTGCCCCGTTGCACCGACGCTAGCTCCACCCCATGACACAACTCGCTGGTGGCCGTACTCGTCTCACTGGAACCTGTTGGACCTCCCGGCTGTTGTCTTTCCTGTTGGCCAGTACTCGGCTTCCCAGTTCCCTCTATTAGATTCTCTCCCACACGCGCCAAGGAACGAGATTGAGGAATACATTGCCGGACAGTGGGATCCGTCTACGTATGACAATTCCCC
>JBBPNU010000800.1:0-13019 GCA_038091055.1 Leccinum angustisporum
GGTTGCACATAAGAAAGGAGCATAGAACCACAAAATACATGAAACTCACGACCTCGCCATCATCGGCACGCCTACCTTAGACTGGTAGAATATCTGCGTCCACATCGTCGTCTGGATCCATTTCACGGCGTGGATCCTCGCTGTCTTCTTCGTCGTCCATATCGCCGCGTCTGTTGCGACGTTGGGGCTGGGGGTGTCATTGAGAGCGCTGAGGTCCTGCGCGTGACAGAGCTAGCTGTGACCGAGCGCGTATGTCACAACTCTAGATGCACCAGCGCAAGGGCTTCACTTCGTCAACGTTCCCAACCTATCAGATCCTGACCTCCTTCAGCACCGCCTCGACACCCACTCAACACTTATCTATATTTTTATTATCAACACATTCCTCGCCAGCAGGAACTTCATTGGCAGTAGATTCAACGAGGTTCTTGTTAGCGCACTCGTTGTCCCTGTCAGGCAACATGCCGACGAAGACGACGCCCGCTCCAAGAGCACACGCCTTTCCGCCCTCCTTGGCCTACCCCGCGCTGGTCTCCTCAAAGATGCTGTCAGTCACCGTCTCTTTACCAACACGCCCTCACTCATATCTTCCAACTTTCGAGAGACGTCCTCCACCTCTCCCCAACTCAGATCAAGATTTTCTACGACCTTCTCGAAGATTCATTCGACCCCGTCACTCTCTGCGCATCCACGGCGCCTATCCGCTCCTCACTCTGTGCCAGCGACTCTCCATATGCTGGCTACCGCCCCCTCCTCTCCCGCCCCCTCTCTCAACTCTTTCAGGTCTACCGCACCGTCAGAGTAAGCATCCTCCTCGACCTCGTCCAGCCCCTCGACAACTTTGGCCTCGAGCTAGTCGAAGCCTACGTCATGGGCTGCGCACGTAGCAGCGAAGTCCGCATCCGTGTAGACCATGTATCGATGAGCCCTTTACCCACTCTGACAGGTCCGTCGTATCCGGCCCGAGCAGCCCTTCTCCCTACGATGACACTACTGTCCAGCTGTTCGGCCGAGCTCATACGTACCCGCTTGAGCCCTTGGAACGACGCTCCAGCTCCACAACGTTCAGGCTGTGCGCGTGATCGACCACAGTGGTGTTCACTCCCGGTGAACAAGCTGAGCGCCAGTTCGCTGAGCATGTCGCCGCAGCAAATGCCGAATGCCGCGCCCTCTCTCCACACAAAGCGCTCGTCGGACGCACTGCAGAGAGTTCCTCTCCTCTCTGAGTGTAAGGAGGAGGCGTCCCACCGCGCACCAGGAAGCTGATCGAGGAGCAAAAGAAAAGGCAGACGCAAAAAAATAAGGAGAGCGAGTCGACTGGAACGGAAGATGCTCGCACAGGACTTTATGAAGCACGGCGAGCTCGAGGTGTCGATCGCGGTGCGTCATGGTTGCTTTGTTGTTCCTCAATTGCCGATACATGGTCTAGGACACAGAGGATTTGAGCAAGGTCAGACTAATGCGTCGCCAAATCGAGCAGCTCGAACAAGACAAAAAAGGACGCCAAACCACATCGAGCGAGAGCACCCGCTGCTCGTACAAGGTTATGCCGAACAACAGGCCATGAAGGGCGTGGGGACCCTTGAGATAGCGGTTGAACTGGATGCAGATTGACTATTTATATGGCGCACCGGGGTACGACATTGGCTGCGCGCAAGGAGGAAAGCAGGAGGGAGTGGAGGACAGGAGGAAGCATGAGGAAGAGCAGGAGGCTACACAGAGGGAGGAAGAGGAGCACAGAGAGAGCTGAGGCGGGCAAGTGTTTCTCAATTGACGTCGGCGTGTGTAGTGGGACTAACGGAGTCGGATCACAGAACAGCGTGTGGGGAAGGCCGAGGCCAAGGCGGCGAAAAAAACGGCAAGAGGAAGAACGAAGTTGACGGAGCAACGTCGACAACGCGAGACCGAGCGGGCTGTTGCACTGGAAGGAGCGCGCAAGAAGGTGCAGCGGAACCAAGAGGCGGAGGAACGTGCAAACTTGATGCGTCCTGCGGTTCCGCGTGCTGAGGGGGGACTGGCGGGTCGCGTACTGCTATGGTACTTCCGCCCACATGACCACTTCGACTACGGCGAGCACAGCGACAACGACAGGCACGACGACGGGCGACCTCGCAACTCCATGTTCAGAGTCTGGCAGCGTCACTCGCCAGTGCGACTCCGACGCGTGGGGCCTCGGTTCGCGCATGGCGTCAACATGTGGCTGAGAGGCAGCGTGGCCCGGAGAGCAGACGCACCGGTCACCCGTTCAATGTATTCTCCTCTTCCTCAACCTAGAATCGTTTGACAGGTGAGCATCTCTTCTCTCGTTCTCGTCCATCCCATCGCCACTGCCTTTCATGATGATTTCATTGCTGTGCACCAGACCGAGTGCTTCCCGCTCCTTGAGGAATATTCACCCTGGCCCTCTATAATACGCTTGAGGGCCCTGACTATCTTTCTTTCCCTTCTTCACGTCAATCATGTCTCGGCCGATGGACTGATCTCTTGCTCCGTATGCACAGGCGGTGAATCATATATGCATTCGAGTCTCGTCCCGCTATCGATAGATCGACGTGTGTACAACTGCCTAAATCTGAATTGAATCGTTCAGTTCATTCGTCCCTGACCCGCCCGTCACGCTGCTTTGATCTTCAGGTGCATCAACTTGGCCTGCGTGAGCTGGAACTTGATCTGATCACCATGTAAACAAAAACGGATTGCGGATCTGGAAGGAAGGTTACGCAGGGCTGAATTTGCTGAAATTGACTCCACGGCCGCTGTTCTTGACGCCCTGTCCAGGCCAGCGCAGGATCCATCTAGAAGTGCACCTGTCGATCACCCCCAAGAAGTCAGACCGCGGCCTACCCGTAAACACATCTTGTCGTGAAAGCAGACGTCACCTGTTCAAACACACGGTCCCCGGCTGCAACCCAGAATGCTCGCTTGGCTCATACAAAGAGGCTGTCAGCTCATATGGGGAATCGTTCGTGAGACGGATGGCCTCGTCGTCCCAAGAATCCCCCGAGTTCATCGTCGTGCGTGGAATCATGGAACGGCTACCTCGACATACATAGATTCATGAGTATCATCTCCAATACACGATCGACTTGATTGCAACTTGGCAAACCTATCCTTCATGCCGAAAGCTCCAACAGCACTTTCGCTACGCAGCACAACAATCAGCTTCAGAAACATTCAATTTGTTCTTTGTTCGGCACTTTGTGCATCTCACCTTCTCTAGGCACTGTCGTCTGATAATTCGGCTGCGATATCAATGTCACCTTGAACAACTTCTCGAGGTCCAGACGCGCCCGTCAATCTTCTTGTCGCACTTGGCCACCTCGACGGCTAGGTCTACTAGACACTGAAAGTGAGTGACGACCCTCGGCGAGGAAAATAAAACACGTACCAACATCTGGAGATACACCACCACGCACAACCCAGCAGGTATTTAAGAAGATAGAGATGACGATGACCTCCACCTCCGTGCATCCCTTGGTTAGAGCGCTGGTCATAATCGCTTGCGACTCAATCAATGCCTTCTCCGGGATTTGGACTTGGATATACACTGGACAGAACTTGATGTCGTGAGCCTCAACAATCACGCTGCGAGTATCGATGCGCATTGTATGTTTGACTACAAGTTGTACGACGCCGCCAGTGAACGTCCTGTCCATTCGGTCGCGAAAACGAGGGCATGATCTTGACCACCCCCGTCCCAAACTCCTTGTCAACCACCTCGTCCGTCACGATCGGCATAGCGTCTGTCCACGAACGGATGCGTTGAATACTTTTTGTGGAGGTGCTAGCGCGCGAGTTGAAACCAGACGGAAGGTGAATACACACGTGAGGGATCGTACCTTGTAATGATCATCCTCGGGATGAATGGCGATGGTGGAATCACCCAACATCGTCTCTGGGCACGTAGTTGCGACGATAATCTGTTCATCTATAGGTGAGAGAAAAAACATGTTACTACAAGCTGGCGTCGTATCAGAGCCCTCGACAGGGTACACAAACGACGTGAGCACACCGAAATCAAACCTCTCCTTTCGGTCGTAGCCTGGGAATCGGGATATTGAGCGTCTGAATGTTTTTGATCACCTAGAGGAGGTTAAACAAGGACTCGAATGCAAAATGGTAAGCAAAGAGGGACTTGAACAATGACATCGCCTGCTTACCGAGTTCTTCGTGAACGCAACGCGATCCCAATCAAAACTGGCTCCTAGATGCCCAAGCTGATTCATAATCAGTGAATGGTGGCTGCGAGGTTTCCGTCTCAGAAAAAGACGCACCTGTTTTTCCAATCCATGAGTTTTCCCAAGAATGCGTCCCTGCCGAGATCGTGACGCGTCTTGCCCTCCTGCTTGAACAGTTGACGTTCCACGACCAACTGCATCGATATACCCGCATGATCGAACCCCGGAATGATTCGAACGAATAGTGTCGTTTTCCCAACATGCGATTCCTGCAACGTGCGTGAACAAGACGCTGAGGAAAATGGAAGCATGAGCTCACCAGCGTGTTGACTCGTCCTGGATGGTGACGGTGAGCGCGTGACTTGGCCGCCTTGTATGTGGGAAACGAACAGGCACCAGTCATTGGGAGGTCCCCCTCACAACGTCCGCGTCAACTGATCACCGAGCCAGCGTCTGGTTGATCCCTACGCCTGACCCTTTTCTAAAAAAAAAAAATCTGATTTACCGATCTCAGCTCGGGTGGGCGCTTCATGCAAGCGAGAGAGTTCCAGACTACAACTTTCGTAAAGGACACTGACCCCTCCCCCGCTACTCCTTTACTATCGTTTCTCCCTCTACATCCCTAGGACAGACGGCTGCATGTGCACTGTACTTTGCATCGCGTCTGCTTTTAGTACGATCGACATTCGAACGGATCGAGGCATCTCAGTATGTTAACGGTGAGTACTACTACCGAGTTCGAGCGAGATCTATCAGAGCTTCGTTCCCTTTTGCTTCCTCTCTTTTGACATACATTTTCCGACCCGTGCTTAGCTGTCGGCTTGGTTGTACGTGCTTCCTCTTCTCCAACGTCCGAATGTCATCTCTGAAGTCCGTCCGACGTCCGGTTTTCTTATTTTCCCTGCCAACCTCTGTTCGTGCGACACCAGATCCTGCTGTGGGACCAGATCCTCACGTTTCCGGACGAAGTGCGGTTCATATGGAAAGCGCAACTATCAATTCCAAAGGTCCTGTTCATGTTCAACCGTTATATGGTCCCGTTTGCGTTCAAGCGCATGATGAGTAATTCGTTCGCGACTCGACTTCTTCTGTTTGCCTCTGAGCGTGGTCGACGGTCTCGGTAGAGTTTAGTGGGATCACGCTGTACCTGTCTTTCACGGTGAGTAGCGCTCCACTTTGTTCCATATAGAGTCTGTGGCTGATTAGCGATAGTTGTGAGTTTCAGCCTTGGAACGATGCCCCCACCGACTGATCACTTCACTGCAGCTGCAAGGTATGGTACGCCATCGGGGTATCCGTCGGCATGCTATCCATCGTGACCAGGCACTGTGAGTTCCTTCTCTATCATAATATTCCTGTCGAGTAACATGTCAAAATGCCACACGCCACAGTCTTTATACTACTCCGACTATGGGTACTCTGGGATTGCAACCCACGACTGATGTTGAGCACGTTCACGTTCTATATCGTCACGCAGCTCGTCTCGTTGAGCTTGGTGGGGTATGTTGTATACGACATGCTGCGTGCGTACCGCCGGTCGTCTTGGAGTTTGAAATATTTGCTGATCGTTCGTTCGATGCCTACTAGCGGCGTTATTCTTTGACCGCCTCCGACTCCACATACCGATGTCCAAATCGAAGCTCGTGTTGCTGTGGTCTCGCGGTGTACGTATCAGTCTTGTGTCTATGCAATCGTTGGACTGACGTCATTCTCGTTTTCGTTCTCACTACATCTCTCTACCCAAATACTCCTCCTCTTCCTGCGCCCCTTTAGATCGCGTTTGAACTCATGGTGTTCTTGACGACAACGTGGAACGCACTCGATCGACCGCGCAAACGGACCATCAGGATGGCCAAGATCATGTATACTAGGGACAGCCTGGAGCCTGTACTTTTTCGTCCGTCTTCTTTGTTTCTTTGCCTACGGAATGCGGCTCGTGTGTCATGTACTACGACCCTGTTTGGTATGTACACATTTGCAATCATATGACCATTGGCTTGATTATTGTTGTCTTGTGTAGGGCTGTGTCTCGTCAACCTACTCCTGCCAGTGTCCATCTTTGCACCGGTAAGCCAACTCGTCTTTTGCTACACATGATCTAGGTTTGATCTCGTGTTATTTTCGTTGTAGGTTGAGCTCATCTTCTTGGGTGTTTTGTGCGTGTCTCTTGTGCTACGCTGACGTCCCATCATGACACGACTTGACTTGACATGCACAACTTCATCTGGAGCATCTCCAACATTACGCTCGCCCACCTCATCATGAAGTTGCGCCGCAAATCAGACCGGAATGCAACAAAAACAACAAAAATGTGGAATCGGATGATGAATATGACGTTAACGCCATGGACCACCCCAAACTGCCCATATTAAGATGTGAATGCAGTGGATATGTGGAGTCAGATTTGCCGCCGCTGGTGGTGGGAACAATGCTTATAAATGTAATGCTTGTACTTCACATCTCCATCCAAACATTTCATTCCTGAACTAACATGCACAGATACAACATAACTGAGTACATTTCTATAGATTCTTGGCTTTTTCAACCACTTTTCTCTGCTCTTTTTATATATATCTACTTGAAAATGATGTTCTGACTTCCACACCAGATTCTGAGGGACTGTTTAAATTTCTGAGATAGATGGTTATTCAATAAATAATGAAAGATATGCTGAACATACTCATCCGATTCTGAAGGATGACATTCACAATCATGTCTACCTTTTCATCTTTGGTTGCTTTGGCATATTGATCAAAAACTCCCTTGATAGCTGATTTCACCTCCTTGGATATGTTTGATTCCTTGTACTTTTGAGCAGCAGATAGAAGAGGTTGAGGATCCTTTTGGTGGAAAAGAAAGAAAGAATGCTCCAGTATGATCAGTGTACCTATATAGCAACCAAATAGTACATTTCATAAGGCTTTTTTTATTTCAAAAAAACAAAGAGAAAAAATACCAATGTTGGTTAGAAGGATTTTCTTCCATGTACCCAAATTCACCTATGTTTGCAGTTTTATTTGAATACACAATGGAATTAATGAGGAATGTACAATACTCTGAGGCTTCAGAATGGAAGCTTCTATGGTATCTATACTGGACTGAATAATGAAAAGTTATAACCAAAGGATAATATAATGGATTCACATACAGTTTGATTGTGAAGAATCTATGTCACCAGAACAAATTTAATTGATGTCTGTAAAGAAAGAGCATGATGTAAAATAACTCACTGTCTATACATGAGAATAAGAATAAGTTTCAAAATTGAATTTGCATGATAAACACTTACTGGCTAAAATTGATATGAAATTCAAATATTATCAGAATAGCAACAAGGAACTTACATCCTACAGGAAATAAAATTATGTTTTAAGCACAATATAAAAACATTTGTGATGTATGCTGTCAAAAATAACATAGAACAACTTACAGCCTGGAAATAAGTGAATGATTAGTGAACAAAATGATTCAAAATATGATAAATGATATACTGACTGCTGTCTGTGACAAATTCAAAATGTTGATGTGAGTTTGATAATGCTTCAATATGTTGCATAAGATACCTGCTATGATTATGTGAAAAAACAATTACAATGTCACTATAACTTTCCTGGTAAAACAGAACTCACAGTCTTGGGAAAATGTCAGATAATGATATAAATAATATGAATATATTGTGCTATAACTACAGAAAGCTCACGAGCTGAATAAAATGAGACAAAGTGGGTTGAGAATGTAGATCAGTAATGGAAATAAATCAATAATATGATAAGACACATACATCCTATAAATGGATTGAAGATGGAAAATGACAAACATATAAAGTGTGATGTGAAAAAACATCAAATAATAACCTACCAACTGTTATGGTGAAATAGAACAAAATCACAGTATTATCAGCATTAAGAATACTCAAATTGTTCCCTGGAAAAAACTCACAAACTGTCATTTGTAGAACAGAATGGAGAACAAATGGACATGGCATCATCAGCATGACCACTCTCTGGCACATTCCCCAATGCACAACTCACTGCCTGTTATTTGCAGAGCAGAATGGAGAATGAATGGACATCGCACCATCAGCATCACCACCATCTCTGGCACATGACACAATACACAACTCACACCCTGTCATTTGCAGAGTAGAATGAATGGACATGGCATCATTAGCATCACCACTCTCTGGCACATTCCACAATGCACAACTCACATCCTGTCATTTGCAGAGTAGAATGAATGGACATGGCATCATCAGCATCAGCATCATCTCTGGCACATGACACAATACACAACTCACTTCCTGTCATTTGCAGAGTGGAATGAGTGGACATGGCATCATCTGCATCACCACATCTCTGGCACATTCCACAATGCACAACTCACAAACTATCATTTGCAGAGTAGAATGAATGGACATGGCATCATCAGCATCACCACCATCTCTGGCACATGACACAATACACAACTCACATCCTGTCATTTGCAGAGTAGAATGAATGAACATGGCATCATCAGCATCAGCATCACCACTCTCTGGCACATTCCACAACCCACAACTCACAAACTATCATTTGCAGAGTAGAATGAATGGACATGGCATCATCAGCATCACCACCATCTCTGGCACATGACACAATCCACAACTCACTTCCTGTCATTTGCAGAGCAGAATGAATAGACATGGCATCATCAGCATCACCACTCTCTGAAACATTCCACATTCCACAACTCACTCTCTATCATTTGCAGAGTAGAATGAATGGACATGGCATCATTAGCATCACCACTCTCTGGCACATTCCACAATCCACAACTCACTTCCTGTCATTTGCAGAGCAGAATGAATAGACGTGGCATCATCAGCATCACTACTCTCTGGCACATTCCCTAATGCACAACTCACTCCCTGTCATTTGCAGAGCAGAATGAATGGACATGGCATCATCTGCATCACCACTCCTCTTGCACATCCACAATGCACAACTCACAAACTATCATTTGCAGAGTAGAATGAATGGACAGGGCATGATCAGCATCACCACCATCTCTGGCACAATTCATAACTCACATACTATCATTTTCAGAATCGAATGAATGGACATGACATCATCACCATCACCACTCTCTGGCACATTCCACAATGCACCACTCACATACTGTCATTTGCAGAGCAGAACGAAGAATGAATGGACATGGCATCATCAGCATCGCCACCATTTCTGGCACAAATTACAATTCACAACTCACATACTATCATTTGCAGAATATAATGAATGGACATGACATCATCAACATCACCACTCTCTGGCACATTCCACAATGCACAACTCACTCTCTGTCATTTGCAGAGCAGAATGGAGAATGAATGGACATGGCATCATCAGTATCACCACTCTCTGGCACATTCCACAATCCACAACTCACTTCCTGTCATTTTCAGAGCAGAATGGAGAATGAATGGACATGGCATCATCAGCATCACCACTCTTTGGAACATTCCCTAATGCACAACTCACATCCTGTCATTTGCAGAGAAGGATGGAGAATGAATGGACATGGCATCATCAGCATCACCACTCTCTGGCACATTTCACAATGCACCACTCACATACTGTCATTTGCAGAGCAGAATGGAGAATGAATGGACATGGCATCATCAGCATCACCACATCTCTGGCACATTCCACAATGCACAACTCACTGCCTGTCATTTGCAGAGCAGAATGAATGGACATGGCATCATCAGCATCACCACTCTCTAGCACATTCCACAATTCACAACTCACAAACTATCATTTGCAGAGTAGAATGAATGGACATGGCATCATCAGCATCACCACCATCTCTGGCACATGACACAATACACAACTCACTCTCTGTCATTTGCAGAGCAGAATGAATGGACATGCATCATCAGCATCACCACTATCTCTGGCACATTCCACAATGCACAACTCACTCCCTGTCATTTGCAGAGCAGAATGGAGAATGAATGGACATGGCATCATCAGCATCACCACTCTCTGGCACATTCCACAATGCACAACTCACCTTCTGTCATTTGCAGAGCAGAATGGAGAATCAATGGACATGGCATCATCAGCATCACCACTCTCTGGCACATTTCACAATGCACCACTCACATACTGTCATTCACAGAGCAGAATGAAGTGGTATAAGTTAAATCAGTTGTTATGCATCTTCTGGAATGACAATTGACATTCTATAATTTAATCAGTGGAATGAAAATAATTTGCATATATTTGAGTTTTATGTATAAGCCCATTTATATGAATGATAGCTCACCCAAAAGTGTGCAAACCATCTTGCCAATCTTTTGGGATTTATGATGTCCATGTTGTGTACAGGAAGTGCTGATTGATGAAGCTTGTCTATATCAAATATGACACTTGATTACATTATAGCATAAGCCTTTGAAGAATATTCCAATTTCAGTACTTACTCTTCGACTGCATATCTAATGCATAGTGCTAAATTTGTTTCTTGCGCAGTAACAAATAGCACTTGCAAAGCTTCCTCATTCAATGCTCCTGCTGTATTTTCCAGCAATATGCTACATCCCTCATTTGAGTTGTGCATCCCTTGGATGCAATTTGCATAAGCTGAACCATTTATCTGAAAACAGAATAATACCTGCAATCCGGACTCTACATTTTGGTGCATATTTCAATTGAGAGAGATGTCCCCATATATTAGCATTGTCGAAAATTACATCCACAAGCCCATGTGCCTTTGCCATCCTCTCCTCTGGTGGCAGCTTTTGATCAGCAAGTGATAGTTCACTCATGGCCACAGCCAGTAATGCATCAAACTTAGTGAACAACACAATAACAGGCACTGGACAAGTTGTGAGCTCGAAAAAACTTTCTGGAAAATGAACTGACCATTTCTCGTATCACACTCATCAAAAAACATTTCCTCGGAGCGTTGGATTGCCCGATTCAATTTATCCATTGGGATACAGTACCTATACAAAGTAACAACTAGTCAACGACTACCTTCCGCACCGTTGAAGGCTTGAACCTCCTACCAGATGGCGTGAATCCGTTTCTTGAGATGTGTCGTGGTTGCATGATCAGCAATGAACCTCTTCAATCGTTGGAATTCATCTACAGAACCAGCTTCGAATCCCCGCGAGTCATGGAAGACAAAATTGTTGTTGCTGCGGAAGATCAATTCATTCTCGATATCATGCATTCCGCGCTAGCGTGCATTTGTACAGATGTGTCCCATGTCCGAGTCCAGTATGTAGTGATACTCACCCCTCTGGACCCCTCGACCTGGGTCAGATCGAGCTAGTCGTATGGTTTGGTAAACAAGTCATCCATATGTATCGAGCCAGGTACACACCTTGTTGCCTTCTCCATCATAGATCTCCGGGTTTTCGTTTTCGGTAGTGTTACAGATCGCGCGGAGAATAGTCGTCTTGCCAGCGTTCGCCCGCCCAACAATAAGGATCCTGAAGCGGCCGAATTTCTCTCGGACGTTTTCAAAACCACCAGTAGGCTTGTTTGTCTCCATTTGTTGATTCCAAGTGTGAACGTGTTGTCGAAGACACTGTGGAAGTGTCGCGTTGAAGCAGAGTCACCGTGGGCGCGAGGGAGGAAGAGGGAAGAAGCGTACGTCGAATCGATCACCCCATCTACTTCCGGCATCAGCTTCCGCCGGCGGCTGTCGGGATTCGGAGACCACATTCTTCTGTACAGTATTTTTAGTTTGATCCACATGGGTCCAGACGGTCCAGAGGGGTCTAGACCGTGTTTCGGAGGTTGGAGTGACTTTATCAGCGTCAGTGGTTTGCAGCAGTGTCACGTCGTGTCTGTCGTCGTCATCTCGCATCGTTCGGTAACGTTGGTAGCGTTCTCCCCGTCCCGGCCTCTCCGAGTTCGCCCCTAAAAACAGCGAATGCTTGTAGGAAGGTTGTGATGGTGAGAGCTGTCAGATAATGCTGCCACTGATTTTCCTATCGATTCGTGCTCACACATCAGTATTGAGCGTCGAATTCAGCCCGGGGACTCGGATGAACATCAGTACATGTAAATTGAAGACTCTGGACCGTTATCAATGACCGATATCACGAACCATGCAGCAGAGTATTGAATCCGGAGGTAACATACATACGTCCAAGACTTGCAGATAGTAGAAGCGAGATGAGTCTGGTGTTCAATTTACTTGATGTTATGGATTGAACTCTCGCTGAAGTCTCTCTCGATTCCGGGAGTCATGAATCTGTGATAGTCTAAGTTCAGGTAGACACAAACAAGGCCCCAGTGGGCCAATATGAAGCTTACGCCTGGTCAATTCTAGCGACCAACGTTTGGCCTGTCGTTTGCACCGTTCACCAGCCTGAGGGACCGCGGACATGACAACCAGGTATCTCGCCTGGATGTGATCCAAGACTTACCGAAAACGAAGGAATGTACCCATTCCTGCATTCTCTAACCTTTTTCGAGGCACACAAATATTCTAAGTTGATTGGCGACGAGAGGTATAAGTTTCTACTATTTGTCCGTGACTTGCGAGAGCGAGGGTGCCAACGAGCTGAGCTGCGCTGGTACGCAGGAGAGGACATGTCGTTATCCGCTCAAGACGGTCAGAGTGCTTCCGCAAGATACCTAGAGGTTTGTTGAGGTTTGTGAGCTACTTGAGGACATCTGTGAATTGAATTTTCTGTCCAAACATGTCACATGTGGCCGCGACATATTGAAGCGGAGTTATAAATATTTGAGTGGTGTCGCGCCTTAGCTGATTACCAACAATATGTGGCCGTGCTGCGCCTGCACAGCATGCGCCAGCTATAGATGCACTGTGGGAAATGTC
>JBBPNU010000801.1:0-13009 GCA_038091055.1 Leccinum angustisporum
GAAAACAGTTTGATCCATTGGCAAGGTCAACCGCATTAACTTGAACGCCTCCATCCCACATGTAGCCTGACACAGCAAGTTCCTTGAGCTCTCCATCCTCCATCCGCCTGCCACAGCTTGATAGTGATAAAAGGTAGGATGTCGTCTGTTGTAACTGAGCGCAATTCACCCACAATGTTTAATGTCTTCCAGTCAGCTGAAAATCTTCCGCATGACAATGCCCTAGGATTGTTCAATATGTTCGGATCTGAACAAATCCCTCTTTTGTCTACGATCACGCCGAACTCATTCAGTACTCCATCTTTGCACCAGCCTCGTCATCCGGGATCAGAGTGCGCGAGAGAGCATCAGCGGCAACATTGAGAGGACCATTGACATACCGAATGGTAAGATCAAATTGGGACAAGTATTCAGCCCAACGTGCCTGCCGACGAGACTTGGTGTGCTTCCTACCAGAGAGGGAAGTGGCGTTCTACCTCCTTGGTAGTGAGAGGGGTCAGTATGCGTGTATGTTCGGCAACATTCGGAACGTGATGGGCAAGATACCGCACGAGCCCAAGGAAGGCACGAACATCGCCTGCCTTAGAAGGGACAGGCCAGTCGAGAATACGAGCAACCTTTTGCGGGTCCGCCTCGACACCATCAGCAGAAATGCGATGACCGAGGAAGTCCACCTGTAAATGGAACAGCGAGGTCTTTTTGTGAGAGCAAAAAAGCGACGCAGCTCGTAAAGCCGCCAATACAGCACGGCAATTTGCTTCATGCTCATCAAGAGTCTGAGACCATATGATGATGTCGTCCAGGTAAATATGGCAGATCTTCCCAATCAGGTGTCGCAAGGCAGCTGTGGCACGCCGCTGATGGAAGGCAGGTGCATTGCGGACACCCATTGGCATAACGGTCCACTCATACGAACCCCAGGGAGTGGTTACCGCCAGGAGGTGAATATCATCCGGGTGAACGCACGACTGGAAAAACGAGTTGGTCATGTCAATCTTGCCGAAGATCTTACCCTTGGCACAATCACGTAGAATTTCGTCAACGCGGGGCAGCGGGTGGTTGTCTGGAACGGTGTTAAGGTTCAGTTGGCGGAAGTCATTAACCCACCGAGGCAGTACAGTCGGATCTGCTTTGGGAATAATAAACGATGGGGACGCGTGAGCACTGGAAGAAGGCCGGATACGGCCCGCTGCAATATGTTGTTCAAGAAGCGTGCGGGCAGTCATATTTCCGAGTTTGGACGACCTTGTTGGCATCCTTTAATTTAACACGGAAGAGAATGTCAGTGGGCAATTCAGAGGTGTGAGGAATGTCTGGTGGGAACCGATCTAGAAACTCTTCTTTGAGCTGAATATTGCGTTGTTGGCCTCTCGTTGTCCGCCCTCACCCTGGCCTCATTCAACACGACACGGGCCGACGACGACTCGACGACCCGACATGGCATCAAGCACAACAGCGTGCCACCATGTCGTGAGGACAACGACTCGCATTCGGTACGTGACTGCCCCCGCCCGAATCCTCATGATCCCCGTTCTCACCCTGTTGTCCAGGGTCCTCCTAGGCTCCTTTGCACATTAAACTAACAAAAACAACTTAATGGACATGACCACGACGACACACCATGACGCAACAAATGGGATGTTGTGTCATGACGTGTCGTCGTTGTTCATGTCCGCAGTACCCGCGCGGGTTTTGCACACCCGTGATAAGCCTTGGCGGGTAATACCCGTACCGGGTATAACACCCACGGGGACGGGTATATACCCATAACAGGTAAAACACCCGTGTGCGCAGGTATCTACGGTGCGGGTGCGGGTTAGGGTTCGGATACCCGGGGGTATACCCGTGCCCGTGCCATTCCCTACTTTGAAGTTTTTCACCTTTTCGAAGGTCGTCCAATTCCCACACCACAACTTGACCCTTCCCAGCAGCCACAATCCACTTGCCGTCTTGCGACACGACAACCTCGGCTGCCCGATGCTGCTGTCCAAACGAGCTCACCATCGTCTCCAGCTTGCGGGCAAATGATGAGTCATCATTGATGAGAAACCTCTTAAGTGTCAAAGATACTAGCCTGATTCAAGCGCCTCACGACGTGTCCGAGTCGGAACAGGCGCGATCGGAGTGTCATCATCATCACTGAGTCCATCACCATGCTCCCTCAACCTCTTGGCCTCCATCACACACTCGTACTTGTCATTGTGTGAATCAAGATGTCGAGGACTCGTTCTTCATCCACCAAGTTTCCAGGACCATCCAAGTGATCCAACCACTAAATTCAAAGTCCCTGGGATCGGTACATTCGCCGATGCTTTCGAAATGATCCCGAAGCCGAGGATTCGGAAGATGACAAACCGGAGACCATCGCTGCTCGACCGAAAAAGAATCTGGACAGCGAAGCTGCGTTGAGATTGGTTTTGCGTGACGATGGTGCTATATGGATGCCCGAGATTGTAGGCAGGAATCGTTTGGACCTTCAGGCTTTAGTTCGGGCGTATATCACAGCCCATTATCGTGAGTCAGTCAATTCGTCGCTATCCAATATCTAATGGTTATTCTAGGGAAAGTCTACAACAATAAAAAAAGCTCAGCACCATTCAAAAATCTAGTCCCCGACTCGGCTTGTGACTGTTAGGTCAAAGCTCGATCTTCTTTTGATGTCGAACCGACTCGAACGTTACACATTTTGTGATAATCCGTCAAGTCGGCGAGAGGATTCTGAGCACGTATAATCTATGTGTGGAACGTGCAGCCGAACAATTTTCAGGTGATGACCTTCATGGTCTTGCAGGTAATGCACGACGAGCGTTATAGTCCTTGAGCCCCTGACCGATATACTGAATATATTTGCGTGATAGATGCCTAGTACGACGCGAGCGTAGCAGAAGCGATGCTGCACTACTTCCTCCCCGTATCCCTTTTGAAGCATCATATATCACAATGATCGCAATTAGGATTGAGCGGCGAACTTCGTACGTAGTATAGTTGATACGGTGCTAGCACATTATGCTGATAAATTCGTTCGCCTTTCTTGAATAGTACTTGATTAATGGTGGCCTCTGATTTGCTGATTTGCTAGCTGTGGTCTAGGCCCATTGCCATACCATCGGCACTCGATTCGGAAGCGTCTGCATGGATTGCCTTGATGCGGGGAAGGACACCTAAGGTCACCTAAGGTCACACTTTTTTTCGTTCCCACGGTCCCGAGATGGAAGTGACCCGAAAGGTCGGTCCATCCCGGCGGCATCTCCCGAAATTAATCTAATCTCCGCAAGGATCTCTCTAGCGTTGCTTGCAGCCTGCAAAGCCCTCAAAGCGCTCCCAGAGCGCGTCCCGACCTTCTGCGCTGCCCAGCGTGCACGTGCGCCGCGGCGAGCGCACTTTCTCCGCCACGATCCTGCCACCAGCCTGCCCGCCTCGCCCCACCAGCTTCTGTCCTCGGCGCCTTGGTTGGCCCAGCGCGCACATGCGCAGCGGTGGGAAGGAGTGTTGTTTCAGCTTCGAAGTTCTTCGGGAACAGACTCCGTCTTGCTTGGCGTCGCTCAATCCGAGTTAGTTGACAAATAAAATAAATTTTTATTTTTTCGGCAAGTGGCACTGATGATCTGAGACATCCAATTTAATCGACGAAATGGACCCCTGAAGGCCTGCAATGCCACTGCCATACTCGCAGCGTTCCCTCCCTGTCGAGGTCTGGAGACACATATTTTCCAGGGTGCTGTCGCCCGACCGACTCGACCCCTTCGAGTCCAAGAACCGTGATCCCGACGTCTATTGGAGAATGGCACAGTCCCTGTCGTCGGTTTGCAGAAACTGGCGTCAGATTGTATCAGAGCTCATCCACCAGCACATCCACCTGATTTGCTCCAGACAAGTCGTCATCTTTGCCGATAATCTAGAGCAAAGCAAGGCCAAAGATGGCTCCCGTTCACTCGGTTCATTGACCCGTCGTGTGGACGTCCAGCTCCGAAATCCACTCCCGCAGGACGCGAAACACCTTGCCCGCATTCTACGCTGTACTCCCAACCTCGAGATTTTCATCAACAGCAACTTCTCGATGTCTTTGGCGCCATATTCACAGACCATTCTCCCTCCCATCCAGACCCCCACCGAAGTCGTAAGAGCGCTCATCAAGACGTGCCAGTATTCCCTTCGCAGGGTAGAGTGGACATGCAACGAGATTCCGTCATGGGGCGACTTGATCGACGTTCTTCGGGACGTGGTTGGTCTTCGCAGCCTCACTCTTGCTAATATACACGGGCCCCAACCGCGTCAAGAACACCCCATGTTACCCAATCTCGAAACTCTCATCTTCGGAGACAGCCCCTCGTTTTCGCATGCCCCTGTGGGAAACGTCCCTCTTCACACCCTCTCCCTCATGCTCTCTAGGTCTCCCAATCAATTGCCCTGTCTACAGCGCCTGGAAGGCTTTTCCAGTCTTGAATTTTTGAAAACGCATGGACACAAGATCAGAGTACTGAGGACAGTTGCACACACGCAGAAAAGCATCTCTCAATGTCCCAACCTCGAAACCCTTATTTCCATCTTTCCACATCAGCAGCTCGATAATCTTTACCATCCCACTCTCAAACGCATCGATATTATCCCTATCAGTGAAGACGACGCCGATATACATCATGTACCGTTTCCTATATTCGCTGCGTACATCCTCAAACCGTTGGAAGATCTGATGTGTCAGATCAAAGAATCCGACTTGTCAAAGCTGGGACAGATTCGCATCCAAAACACAGGAACAATGGCAAGGGTAGTAGAATATGCCCCTTTCATCCAGAAATGGAGCAAGTATTGGAGTTCTAGAGGCGTGTGGTTCGATGACAAGGATGGGCATTCGTTTTTGTCGGGGCTGGTCTAGTGTCGTGGGCAGAATTGTTTTGAGGCAGAGTCTGCCGGCAGAGTGGCTGAACGGTAAAGCGGATTCGCGTGGAAAAGCGTCGAAAGTTGTGCTATCTGCCGCTCCCCCTCCCATGCCACCCTCATCCCCTGTGCACCCAGTTCCCATTCTTTTCTTTGGACACGGATCGCGTGGACGCGATCCTGCGGGGAGGGCAATGTCAGAGAGAGTCTGATTGCCCCTGAGGCTCGTGCGTCTGTGTGGTCTCGCGTCTGTATTTTTCCCTATATCACCTTGCTTGACAAGGTTTCTCTCGGGTGTGAAATTCGTGAGAAAGTGACCACCCCCTGTCTTACCCGCTTTCACTTTGACGCTTTGCTTATCGCGCGCGCAGCAACCTTCACCAACACCAACCGGAACGACTAGGATTCCCAGTGTATGCATTTTAATTTTCGTCTTGTTGTGCGACACTTTGCTCATCGCGCGCGCAGCGCGCGCCAACCTTCACCAACACCAACCGGAACAACTATCCCAATGCATTTCAATTTTCCGCCATCATAATCAATGTCGGTTCGATTTATTTACTCTGTTTATTCCTAGCACTGATCTACATGAAACTAGAACTATGGATTTCTTGTGTCCCGTCTCATTTGTTCAAGTGTTTTCTTGTTCAGCTCCTCCAGCCGATCGTTCTCTGTGAGCAAGTCTGGTCGGTGTGCCTTATGAAAAAGTTGATTGACCAATCAGAATGCTTTTAAGTTTTATCGCCGGGGTTTTGCGACCAGATTTGATCTGATTGATTAGATATTGCACCATTAGAATCAGAAAAACAGGGGCTACGACTTTTCTGTTAACATTTTTGCCCCTTTCAACATATGGGCTTGAAGAGTACATCCCCACATCCCCTTCATATATATCTACAACATATAAGAAGGACTTGGGACTGGGATAAAAGCTTGTGATGTTATGAGATGTTCTCCTCCTGGCCTTCTTTTGTTCAATGCAGTCATACAGTGGATCCTGATAGCTTAGAAATATATGTTACATCTGGTCCCATTACTTTATTTAATTTACTGAGCTCTCTGATGGGTCACAGATCACTATCTTCGACATTTTCAGCTTTTGGGGAATAGAAAATAATATATTGGGCATACTGTCAGGGCAAATTTACAGGACTGTGCGGGACATATAGATACAGTCCTCTCATCAGCTTCAAGAGATTACGCCCAGCAATGAGGGCAGGAGGAGTCAAAGAAGCCTCCTGGAAGCGTGGGAAATATATTAAAAACGTATACGAGGCTGAGGGGAGACGTTGAACCAGACCGGACGGGAAGAAGAAGGCGTACGTGCGGCTTGCTGCCGACCACGATGCGCAGGACGTGGCCAACAAGATGAGGCACACAGTCGTGACGATGCAGTGTTTGCAGGTGTTGATGTGTTAGATTGGTTTCATCTGAAGTGGCGGAACCGCGGCGGTTGTTTTAACCGCAAAAGGCTCGTCGCATACCCCAAACACGGATGGTGATCCTAGCATCCAGTGCGACAAATGTCTGGAGCGCAGTCCGTTTGTTTACGAACAAGGGCGGATGTGCTTAAATACTCGTTGCGATGTGTTTTGGAGTATCAACGGCAAAGACCCACTCGAACTGAATTACCGGGAGGAGTTCCTCAAACTATTACCCCAGACATTCCCAAGGCTACCAAATATCTTCCCGGCCAGAGTACCCGAAATAACAAATGGAATCACGACCGCATACGCCTTCACCAGAGGTTTTCATTGCACCGAATGCGGTCGCGTGTCGTGCAGGTAAGTTTGGTGGCACGTTTATTGGCAGGCAGGCTTGACGGAATAAACAGGTCTAAATGGGAGCACTGGGAATGTCCTAATTGTAATGTAGGTAATCATATAACTTCAATGACCTTCTGATAGAAGTCGGCGAGCCAGTCCAAACTTGTAGTCGGCGGTAGGGTACGCTCGCCAAAGGAATTCTGGAACCAACATCCTTCCAAAGGGTTTATGCATGCGCAAATCGGAAAGGATTCAGGTAAGCCATTACACCCTATCTACCATTGCATGCTTGCTTCCATTTTAATAGGCATCCTCTCTGACGGTACCGTACCAATTTACGTTGGGGCCCACATCACTACGCACCTCACTTTCGTCCTGCCTTTGGGCAGGTGAGTATCGCTCTTGCAGTTTCCCTTGAGTAGCCACAAATCAATCTGCTCAGAGGCAAGATCCACCTCATTCCTGGCACACGATTGGTGAACGCGGACGCCGACCACATATTCAAAGCATATCAGCAACAAGCTTCCACTGGCGAACTGAAGCTTCGTCGATACCCACTGCACTCTGTGAGTTTACTGAGTTTCGGATGCACCCATTATCTAATGTTTCTGAAGCACAGAGGTATTCTAATTCACCAGCTGCCTTGTGCGCATTATGTGACTCGTTTTGACCAGCGCGTGGTTTGTTGCTCGCCAACTATTTCTCTCAGAACTGTGAGTACCGTTTGCTGTACAGCCGCGATGTGTTGGTGACGTGATGCTTGTGCCAGCTGGTGAGCCTTACCAGGTATGCTTGTTTTAGCACGCACTGCCCAGCCCACTAACTCCGTTTCAGTACGTTGGAGGTACGGGAAACACTGTACCTTTCCACGAAACGGCTGAGTGCGTCCAACGCGCCTTGGCGTTGATCAAGGAGAGATGTAGCCTTGCGTTACGCACTAATGTCCCGTTCAACGAGATTCTCAGTGCAGCGTATATGGAACGACAGAAGATGTCGGTGAGCACTACTTGTCCGATGCAGGCACAAGCCCCGATAATCTGTGTCTAGTTCCATAGTGACAGCGAAAAAGGGTTAGGACCGATCGTCGCATCTCTTTCATTGGGGTCCGCAGCATTGATGCATTTCCGCCCAATTGTGACCATGGAGGCTTCGGGATCGGGGAGCAAGACCTATGCATTGACCTTGGCTCTGCGACACGTGAGTTTTGATAACAAGTCATGCTTGAAGACCATTGCTTAATATGCGCTATGAATCCAGGGAGATGTCTTGATTATGGAAGGCGAGGGGGTGCAGAAGTATTACGAGTGAGAAGTTCGACATGCAATTGGTGATATCGCTGATTTAAGGACAGGCATACCGTCGTTCCACTGAACTTTCGTATCGCTGCGACTGCGCGTTGCATTGGAACTACTTGATAGTAATATGAGTATCATATCTAAGTCGTACTAGTTACACAGCTACTTGCAATGATTCCTGGACCCTTTAGGGTTCCAGGTTTATGCACCCTTGGCCCCACTTTTTCCGGATTCCCAGTGGGCTTTCGTGGCACGTCATATATAGCCTCTGAGGTCAATCCGCGGGGTCGGATTCCCACCAATTTTTCAAAATGATTCTCCCATGATTCCAACCATCGCTCGCGCCCCAGCATATTCCACGACCGTCCTGCAACCATCCAGCAACCATCCGCTTGAATGCCGCCATGCTCGCTCCTGCCACCACTGCCACTTGCCTGCCCGCCTTGCCCCTCCTCCTTGCGTTCGAGTGCAGCGGCCGGCGCGCGCTCTCGAGTTCTGTCGAGAGCGCGCGACTGCCGCTGCATGCGCGCTCACACGTGCACACTAAGCCACACTGGCACTTGCCCCGTCCGCCCCTTTGCCCCGCGGCCTCGTCCTCGTCCTCACCTCGCATTGGCCAACCCGACGCCGCTAGCACGCGCACACCCTGCCGTGCTCCTTGCACTCGTCCTCCTGTCCATCCTCTCGCCCAGCGACGACCAGATGTCGTCGTCGTCCTCACCACCATCCATTATTGGCGACCCATCCCCCCGTCCCCGTCCTCTGACCCCGGCGTGCGGAAGCGACCACACAATGGCGTGCAGCGACCGCCGTGCGCTCTCGTTCTGTCGAGAGCGTCCGATGGCCACCGCATGCACACTTGGACGCGTTTGCCCTTCCCATTGCTCGCCCATGTGTCTCCGTCGTCCTGTCACGCCGATACCCTGCTCCGCCCCCACCGCCAGCCAGCCCGTCTCGCCCCTTCCCGCTTTGATACTACAGCGACGTGCGCTCTCGTTCAGTCGAGAACGCGCGATGGCCACCACACGCACGCTCTCCCATTCCTCATGCGTGTGCGTGGCCCTCCGTCTCCTCCCGTCCTTGCCCTCGCCCTCACACATGTTGTTGAGTCACGGCGACACCATCCCGCCCCGCCTCCGCCACCTGCCTACCTGCCTCGTTGCCCTTCCCGCTTCAATCGTGCAGAAGTTGTTATTCCTTTTTGAGATGATAACAAAAGTCGTAGGCGCGAACTAAATGACATCAAATCGTCCGACCAAACATTCCAAACCGCTTACTTCGAATTTTGAGTCACCGCTTCTGAAACGCGTCAACAGATCGGAATCCCAATGGAAATCAACTGCTACTAGAGGAAGCCGACGAAGTGGAGCGTCTAAAAGACAATGCTGTCGACACAGACATTGCAGATGAACATGGCGATGAAGATATGTGAATTGACTTGACAGAGACAGACTTACAAGCATTTCAAGAAGCACAAAAGAATGTTCGAGAGGAAAGACACAGTGCTCTTGCTGTGTCCATTGCAGAATCTCGAAGTCAAATTTTTGCGTCAACAAATTACAACCAACCCGTTAACACCAATAATACCACCCAAGGCATTGATTGGGATATGATCCATCAGGTCTTGTCATGACTTCTATGCTTCGAATCTTGCTCGTGCTCAACTGGACGCGGAGTTTTTATATTTCAATTTATATTTATTGTGAACAGCATAAACTAGTTGATTCTTGTTCATAGTGTTTGTTTTGCTTGTGAGTGGCTTGCGTATGATTCTCTCCGGTGATCCGTGATGCGTTGCATGTTGACCATGACTGTATTTTTTGTTTGACAGGGCTCATGACCGCAGTGCTCTCCCCCATAGATCATGAGCCCACAGACTGGAAGTCCAAGTACTATGAGATCGCAGCCATGCTTGCAGAAACTTGCGCAGAGCTCGACAAAACCAGCAAAGAACTTGAGGAGGTGCTCGTCGAAGAAACGAATGCACATCAAGGCCTCACATCAATTGATGTTGCTATTAAAAAAAGCAATTAGTATGCGAGCAAAAAAAATTATAAAGTACTAGATACCAGGAATACTAAGGTAGTCTAATGCCATTCGAGAGAGGCGCGGGTAGCTTATGTGCCGCTCGTACCACCACATAAGAGGGTCAGTGACGTGCTCTACATCTGCCATTAAATACCTGTCTAACTCTCTCCGCAAATCGGCTGATTTAGGAGGCGCCAGCGAAGACATGCTGTCGAATATGTTATCGTGCTATGATTTAGATTATCGTGTCAGTGCAGGTCTAAATACATAGATTATGATACTAACCGCAGGGTTCTCCAATTCCTCGAGATCGGTGTCGTGATTCTCTTCCGTAGCGTATGCAGACTCGAACCGTTCAAGAACAAGTCGTTCTGCAGTTTGAATCCATGCTTTCTCCCATTTCGCCAGTCGAAAGTAATTTAACTTGTGGCGAGGATGTAGAACTAGTGCCGAATCATTAAGAAAGTTGTTTTATGAGTGATTGAAACTTACCCATGGTGATACGATAAATCTCCGAGCTGTCCGTCAACGAATAATAGTGGTTGAGGGTACGCTTTGCCATGGCGACACCGGCACGGATAGAACAGGAGAGTGAGGAGTTGCTAGCATACTTGCGGAGTTGTTCGTCGACGAGATCCATGGCCGGGATCACTGTAGCAAGGTTGGGCGTCGACCTCGAAAAGAAAGCAGTGGCGTCTTTTAGGACCTTTCCGAGCGCAGCCGGTTAGCAAAGACACAGCCGCGACACATGCAAAATGCACCTTGAGCACCTTGCGTAGGTCGTTCAGCATTTGCCACTCATCCTCAGCTAGCTCACTGTCTCAACCCCATTTCCTTCTTCTGGGTAATTGTATCGATCGCTTCTTGATGTTTCAAAGCATACTGAAGCATATCGAATGTTGAATTCCATCTTGTAGGGACGTCGCGCAGCAAATTCGTAACAGGAACGTTCAAGCCCTCGAGGATGCACCGCCACTCGGGCAAGAGAGAGCTTCTCTGTAGGTTTGATGGCTCGTTTTGTCATTGTAGTGGGAGTTCTGGGTAGTGTAGAAAATTTTCCAGAAGGTAGAATGTACCTGAGGGGTGGATGCTGTGATGTCGGGTCGGATGACTCTTTGCTATCGCTGCAGTGATTGCCAAATAAGGAAGTAAATAAATTGTCAACCGTGACACTACAAAGTAAAATACCCATGGCGTGGGTATGGGTATTGGTGAGGGTATTGGTGGGTATTGCAAATGCTAACCCACACCCATACCCACCACATACCTATACCCACGACCCACGTGGGTCACCCATACCCATGCTCATCCCTACCATCCCGCCACCAGCCTGCCCGCCTCGCCCCTCCAGCTTCCATTCCTCGGCATCGTGCAGCGACCATTGTGCGCTCTCGTTCTGTCGAGAACGCGCTATGGCTGCCACATGCATGCTTGGATGTGCTTGCCCTCCCCGTTCCTTGTTCTGCCAGTGGTGCATGACCCGGCGACGAGACGACGAGTCAACGACGTGGCGCAATGCCAACACGAAGTGACATTGACGATGACGCGACATCCGCCCCTCTCCCTCAGGCTCTCCCTCCCTCTGCCCGACCCTGATCGGTCCTGGTCCGACGTGATGATGCGACATCGGTGCAACGCCGACTGACAACACCGTGGTTGTCACGACTCGACGACGACAACTGATGGAAAAAACAACAACGGTCGCTCGCCCTGTCGTTCCCCACCCCATCCCCATCCCCATCCCCATCCCCCAGCGTGCAGAAGCGATCACACAATGCACACAATCGTGCGCATTGTGCAGTTGCTGCTGCACGTTGCACGGTTCCATCGCTGTCGTTTTGCCATTGCCCTCGCTCTGGCAGTCGCCCTCAGTACCTGCCTGCCCCCTCCCCATCCTGGCAGCACGCAGATGCAATCATGCAACACCACACACGTTTGTGCGCATTGTGTAGTCGCTCCTGCATGCTGCTCAGGATATGATTGGGTTATCCGCATCTGTGCCATACCCCCTGCTAGATACATTAGATTATTTTATATTTATGTTTTGAATTCATGTTGCATATGTCATAAAAATTTTCACTCCGGGGACGGGAGGAGGTGGACTTAATCGGAGTGAGGGGAGGAACAGTCGGGTGGGTGTTCGCCTTGCATTGCTGGCAAAGGGAGCATTCTTCGACATATTTACGAATGAACTGGGCAAGACCAGGCCACCAATACTTAGCAGCAACGAGTTGGCGAGTTTTGAGATAATCAGGATGACTGGCGGAGGGATGGTCATGGGAACGAGCGACGATGTCGCGATGAAGAGAACCAGAATCGGGGATGTAGACACGGTTTTGGTAAGTGAGGAGGCCACCTTCAACCAGCCAGTCGGAAAGACGAGAGCGGAAGGCTGGAGGAATAGTGCCATCGAGGGCCTGGAGGGCATTGCGGACTCCAAGGACATTGTCACCGGAATGGGAGGCAATGAGGTCACAAACCAACCATTAAATTACCTTCGAGCTTCGTTGGCTCTCATGCTTGGACTTCATGATGTTCAATCCTGATTGGCCTGAAGTTGTGTCTGTTCTCCTTCCAAACCAAAATGCTTCTGACATCCCTATCACTGTTGCCTGTGTGTTCAAATCCAGACTTGAAAAAACTCTTCGTTTCCTTCGAACTTCTTTTGGTCGAAACGTGTACCTCATTTGTGTTATTGAATTCCAAAAGAGAAGTTTCCCGCACACACACATCAGAGCTCCAGAGTTTCCAGAAAGGTACTCCTCTGGCCAGGACTGGCCAGATAGTTCCCAGACAGTTCCAGGATTCCAGGATCCAGACTTCCAGACTCCCAGTGAGATTTGTATTTTTCATTTGCCAGGCAGTTCCAGACAGGTCCAGTTTTCCAGACAATTCCAGTTCACTCCAGATCATTCCAAAATATTGAAATAATATATATATATTGATCCTAAATACATATATAAACTTACCAACAAGCATAAGTCTACAAATTATCTGATTTAAAAGGTTTATGTTTTCATTGAATAATTGACACTGATTAAAGCA
>JBBPNU010000802.1:0-13000 GCA_038091055.1 Leccinum angustisporum
CGACAGCCGTCGTTCTTTATATTGATGTTCTGAAAATTTGAAAGCTGGTTTACCCCCACCTGACTTCATGATAATTCACCACGTAGGTGGCATGAAGGTACCACATCCCCCTATAGAGCTCTACGGCTTTCCACCATGGCAAATCAGCCTCACCGAGTTCCAGTGCGTGTTGTCTACTCATTCTTTCCCTGAGGCCCTGCCTGACAAAGTTCAGCCGTACCCATCCAGATAAAGACCTAGGAATCAATTCTTCTGGTTCGGAATCGCTGGCTCCCGAGTTGATATCTGAGACTGCCTTCTGTCGCGCATTGGACGAATATGCTGGGGCCCAGTTCCGGCAAGGCAGGTAGTTACTGACACGCTACTACTTCCGGTGCACCACGTTCGCAATCCAACCTTCGAAACTTCTGCTGTAATGCACTGCAAAACGCACACACAGCAATATGGTTCCGCAAGTATTTTGGGTTTCCCGCCACACCAGATAAATTATGTAATCAATTTATTGGTTTTTCCATATTATTGGAACGCTTTCCCCCGGACATGATATTCGCGTCATTTGAGCAGTCGGCGTGGGTGACGCGGTGACGTCCCATAAGTACCGCTGACTGCTTCACTAGTGAGTCGGAAGTTCGGAGGGAAGATTATGCCGCTAAGGATGACTAATATTGATACTTGTGGACCTTCGGATTGATCCTGGATCACCGGCCGCCGCAACTGACATTGATCAAGTACTGCAATTCCGCGCCATTCAATACCGGTATACTAGGTTATTATTCGCTGGATTCCTTGAGCCGGATATAGTTGATGGGAGAGTCGCATAAATACACCCTTCGCTCCAAGTTCAAACTTCTCCTCTATCACCCGCCGTCTCTACCATGTCTCCCGCGTCTGTCGTTGACAATGCCGCCCAACCACCAAACGTTGTTTCGAAAATCCCGCCACCGAAGACCAAGAAGAGGCTTATCGTCTGCTGTGATGGGTAATTAATGATAACCAGTGGTAGTCAACTAAAACTAGCAATCTGAGTACGACATTGCAGAACATGGCAAGACGGAGTCGTCGTAAAAGAACGTTGGAGATATACCAATGTTCTGGTGAGTACGACGTTGCACTTCAAGTTAGTGTCGTCGTGGTTGAGCTTGACATTCCATCCTCAGAGGCTATCCCGCGCTCTCAAGCACCACGATGAACGAGCGTGCGTTCACGTACCTAAGTCAACAATATGATTTCCTTTGCTAATTCTGCTTTCCAACAGCGAGAATGCGATATCGCAGATTGTGTTTTACCAATCTGGTATTGGGAGCTCGCCAAATTTCTACTCGGAATATATTCAGGGTAGGTCCCTGCATATCCTGTTGCTACGACATAGCTGAGTACCCTACAGGCGCCACCGGGGCATCATTAGGTATGCGTTCAGGATCTACGCCCAACATGTAGTCTCACCTTGTTTGGCTTGGGTAGTGGAGAAAGTGCAAGAAGCATATGCTTTCATTGCTCAGTAAGTGACTTTTGCTTGCATAACATTCAGTAGCATGGCCGATTTTATTTGACATTGACAGGAATTTCCACCCGGGCGATGAGGTACGGGTGGCCAGTCTCGACATGGATACTGCTCTTGAGTCTTACTCACTGTAAATTTGTAGATTTTCTTGTTTGGATTCTCCCGAGTGCGTGTACTTGGGCGAGTTGCGTTTTTCTCTCTCTAACTTGAACCCGAACAGGGAGCATACACAGCGCGCATGGTTGCTATGTTTATCGCGAGTCTATGCCCTTGTGTATCTTCCGCAGCCGTGCTTATCCTGATTATGCAGGGCGCTATCGGAGTTTTGAACAAGGTCGATATGGACCACTTTGCGGACATTTTTATTGCGTACCAAAAACTGGGGAAGTCAGATGATCCTGCAGGTTTGTTCTAAATATCCAGCCGCATGTCTTTTTGGTGATGGATCAATGTACCAGAAATAGCCAAGTTACAGGCCCAGCTTGCCCCTTGGACCTCACCCACATCTTCTGGAAAACGGAGAGCTATTTCTGACGACCATACCTTCTCGATCAAGTAGGTTGCAAATTGGTTGTCCGCGATACCCTCTTAATCCCATCAGGTGTGTCGGTGTCTTCGACACTGTCGGTTCCGTCGGTTTACCGGAGGAGATCACTCGCAAGTCACCATCTACCAAATCGATATTTGGTTTTCCAAACGCAGAGCTTGGTGAACACATCGAACGGGCCTATCAGGCTCTGGCTATCAATGAAACTAGGCTCGACTTTGTGCGTACCCGTGCGACCTCGGCAACTTTTTAGTTGAATGTTTTCACAGAGCTGTAATAAATTCGAGCAGACGCTCGGTGGTCGTCGCAAAGGACAGGTTTTGAAACAGGTGAGGGCTATCTAGAAAAGAAAATCATGATTCTAATACATCACCCAGTGTTGGTTCGTTGGTAAGCGAAGTCCCTCTCATTTGGCCGACTGACCAACATGACCTCTCAACCAGGCGAACATTCCGATGTCAGTATAATCTTCCCTAATCTCGATTTATTCCAACTAATATTTTTTAGATCGGGGGCGGTTGGCATGATCATGACCTTTCGGACTTGACGCTCTGCTGGATGGTGGCGAACATCGGAGACATACTTGCTGTGGATTTGAAATATATCAAATCACTTCCTGATCCCGTCGCGCCGTGGGGGAAGCAGTGTCCTCACAAGTGAGTATTAACTCTCGAGTCTCAGTCTTTTTCCGTTCATTGACCAAAAATAGCTCTTGCACTGGAATATTTGTTCTGGCCATGGAAAACACACGCCAGCTCCCCACCGAATCCGACAACGTAACACACGAAACAATTCACCCGTCTGTTCTTGAACAAGATCACATGGTTTCGACATTGCGCGAAAGCGTTCAGAAGAATCCCTCGCTCGTGTACAGTCTGCTTCCCCTTGAGGAAGAAATGAAGAAGAACTGGCCCTATATCCCTGGAAAGAACATGTTAACGGACTCCAAAGGGTCTGCGCAGGTGGAAACCACCACTACTGTAGAAACCACCGTCTTGTGGAGCGCAACGAGGGGGGTTGTCACCGTTGGCACCCAGTTGGGAACAGAGATAATCAAGCAGGTCCAGAATCGAGTTACGGTGGGCCGCGATACTAACACTGCTTCTGGTAAACAGTCGTCTGCTATCTCTTGGTTGATGAACCTTGCCCACGAAAGTCACGCTGGGGCCGCCCTGCAGGAGATTGCCAAAACCCATGAAGTGACGACTGAGGGTTACATGTAAGATAACCAAGACGTGTCGAGTCTTGATTGTTGATTCCCCCTATTCGCACTGTATCCCCTTCGACTGTCGATCGAGCTCTCGATCATATGTATATATATCATCTCGATTGTACGTACTAGCCTCCTTGGATTTATGTGTATATATACATATGTTGGCCTGCCGATATCCGTATCCAATGATACCAAGAGTGGGAAACCAGTCCTCTTCGCTCGATGTGGTGGTCGAAGGAACCCGTTTTGCCCAGAGGTTGCCTATGAGAAAAGATCTAGGGAAATACGTAGTACAAGAGTATACCAGAAATATGTTGGCGAAAAAAGCCCATAGATGATTCGTTATGTGTTGCAGGGTCAACTGAGACCTTAGTTTCATTGAAGTTCTCCATCCCGTTTCGTACCACACATAGTGAGAACTTGCTCGGTTTCCTGCAGAACGGCTTTAACTACCGAAGTCAACGATGGTCACGTCAGCCCAAGCGCCGGCATCGGGGGATCATAGGTCTCACCCTTCGCGCAGTATTGTCCATGCTTCTCTTGTAGTTGCCCATATCCCTGTCGAAGCTTTTCTTCCTGATCGCGGATGACCTCGTCCTCACGCTGAAGCTTCTCTGCTTCCATGCAGAGCTTCGATAGGGTCTGCGTGACGTTACGACGGAGCACCTTCAAACCAGCAAGTTCTTCTTCGTATCTTTGACAGACGACATCCCATTCTTCATCTGTACATTGCATTGTGAAGCTGGAAAGAGGATGCGGAAAAGGACGACCAACCTGCATGCTCCATTTGGGCAGCCGCGGCATGATACTTGGTCATTTGATGTGCCCAATCTCGGTCCATTGCCCATGACACGGTTTTAGTTGAGTAAGCCATGCTCAGCCGAAGTTCAGAGTTACTGCGCTTGAGACTACTTCGCCTACGAGGCGTATCAAGCAGAGACAAGCCTCCTGTGCTAGAATACTCTTCTGATGGAGGTGAGGGAGTGCTATCCTCCGCAGAGGAGTTTCTTTGCCGATATTTATTGGCTTCAGGAGGCATCGAGTCTATCGGGCTGTCACATATCTCCATGAAAGCGACTGAGGTAGATCCATGATACGGGACGGGTATTGGGTCTGGGGATATAATGGAAAGACGACCGAGGGATTCCACCTCGGATTGAACTTCGACCTGATCATCGACAAAAGAACGAATGCTGCGATCCGTGCCGAGCTCGCGTGAATCCTCCGAGACGGTGTGTATAGAACGCTGGGTTTCCAGAAGCTTGGCCTCTGCGGTCGACCTGCTACTATCAATTGACGCGCTCCTGCTATTCCTAGAGGCGCGAACTTGGGTATGTTCCTGAGCGACGGTGGCAATATGAGAGGTGGTGTTTTCCTGGAAACGATTCGAGGTATGTAGAGTCGTGTGTTCCTCGGAACGGAGTTCCTGGTCTCTATTGTATTGAACAGTGTTGTCGTTGATGATCACTGATCTGATAGGTGAGGGAGACCTGGGACGGGTGCCCTTCATGCCGCTCGTGGACATGCTAGAACGCCTTGAAAGCGTAGAGACTTTTGACGGTAATTTTTCGGAGATAGAGATAGACGAACGGCGGGAATGGGGAGAATGCACAGCGGAACGACGGTTTGACACGGTGTGATGGTGAGGTACCAGATTCGCACAACGATCACAGCAAAACGAACCACGCTGTCTGAGCGTATCGGAAGTAATCAATTTCTTCAACGCGTCCACGCCCTCCTGGTGTCGAATCCACTTCTCAATCTCTTTAACGCGGAAGTCGGGTGGGGCATGAATGGTGAGGAAAGGTACGTGAGCAACGGGATTGCTTGTGACGTAGGTCTTGGCAAGGCGCTGACACTTCCTGGTCATACGGTCCTTCAGACGACGGATGTCGAGGATACGCTCCCAAGAAGCATCGTGTTGTTTTCCAAGCTCAACAAGCTCTGCCTTCAACAGGAGGGCATATAGTTGGGCAGTTCGAGGAGGTAGTAGCACCTGTTGGACAAAAAAAATGAGCAGAAAAGAAATTAATCGAGCAATTTGCAACCTTTAGTTCGTTCGGTGTATCTGTGCACTGTAGGAAACGGCAGCCAGACTTTTTGGTGAGTTCATCATGAGGCTCAAGCTGGCCTCTGACTGGGCTAGGTTGGAGGTAGTCCAAGGATGGGTGGGTAGCAGAGCTGGACGGTGAATCCCGGGTCATCTGGTAGTCTAGATAGAGGAGGAAAATAAGTGCATGGGCCTGCTGGCGGCTGTAGGCCACCACGCGCAAGCGAAGCTTATTAGTCCTACTGGTAGTGTTTGGGTACTGACTTTGTACATCGAAATTGCACGTGTGCGTGGTAAATTTGTACCACCTTTTTGTTCGTTCTCCATGTCATCAGCGTTGGCGAAATACGACAACTTTTTTGTCAAGAATGTCTCAGCAATATCAAGTCTAGAATCCTCTCTCAAGTATCTAACATGGGTTTTACCAGGGAGGTTCAAGGATGCCGACCTTGCGGCAGAAGCCTGTCAGTCACATATTACTGCTAATGTCTGTCGTGTGTAACCATATGTACACCCTTTCGCAGTATCCGCCTTGCTGAATACCATAAGCTTGTATCATGACACCCTCCTCGCGAGAATCGTCAAGAGTGACCCGCAATGGAAACCTATTCTTCCAACTTCTCTCCATACTAAATACACTCGCGCGTGGTCTGACAAGGATGCCATCTACAAATGGGTCTCCCGAGCGCTGGAGCTTATCAAGTTCACTCAACTTCTTGTTGAGATGGTCATGAAACGCAAACTATCCACCCGAGCCAGATGGCGGGGTATCGTTCTGATGGAAACTATCAAGTGAGCACTCCATGATACATCCTCTACACCTCCTGATATCTGCTTTTCCAGGGCGATACTTCGGTTCATCCTCCTAAGGATTACCCGCAGACCCTTGTTATCTCCTTCCATTCCTGAACGCGACATTGACCCCGCCCTCCTACCCCCGACTTCCACTCACTCATCCCCTACACTAGTTCCTACCACTCCTTCCTCGTCCCCGCCTTCAACTCCAGACCATCTCAAGAATAATCGTATTCCTTTGCAACCCTCCGCTCTCATGCTTACTCCCCCTCCACCCGGCCGCACCGATACGTCAGTAGAAGACTATCTTCTACCAAAAGCGCTGACGACCGCTTCTGTCAGACCTTCCTTACAGCTCATGAAACCTCTCGTGTCTATCCAGGACTGGACAGCTGAGATTATTTACATTCTCCGTCCCCTTATTTATGGTAGGTCACCCCGTCATCCCTCAAGGAATCTTACAATGAGCACCTTACAGTGGGCATGTTGACTACAACCAGCCATAAAGATCGTACCCTCATGATCACCTTCGCGCTCGAGCTTTTGTCTCGTAACCTTCGCCGGGTCCCATCCCCGTCTTCAACTGTAGAACGGGACGAGTATGCTCGAAGGGACCGGGATTTGGTTTGGTATCTCCTTCGTGGATCCGTGTGGGATTCGTACACACGGTGAGTTTGCTCCTTTACCATATACAATGTTCCACTTAAACAATTTTTAGACCGAAAATCGAATCGATCGCAGAAAGCATTGCTACTAAACCTATCATTGGAGTATTTAGCACGATTATCAGGAATTGGGTACCGTTGATCGACGAATATTACTATCGTGGGTGTTGTATCACTTTACTTTTTTCCCCTCGCTTAATGATGACATACTCAGATACGGCGCTTTGAAGCGCGTCATTATACATTTCGGATATTAGTCGGGACAACTGTATTGCATTTTTTACAGATGCTGCTAAAATATCCCTTCCAAGTCACACCTGATCCCAAGGTGCCGACTCACAATTTTGTGATCAGCCAACCTGAACCAGCGGGCCGAGGCGTTATCGCAATGTAATATCAGAACCACTACCACCCGGCACGTGAGATCAATGCAAGCATACGAGCGACTGTGTTCATCAAGCTGACTATTTATACCCCACACACGAGTGTCCCCCCAAGGCGCATCGTGACAGCCTAAAATGCTGAGGGAAGATCGATCAAATCGAGCCCAGGCTACCATTAGTGTGCGAACAGGTCGATCATACCCCTGTAGTAAGTGGACGAATCATTCATGTCACAGAGTCCTGAGGGAAGCACCCGCAGGCCGTGCTATGCCAACTTGTTACCGATTCTACAACGGACGTTTAACCTAGACCCTCGCCCTCAGAAACCCGTGATGCCACATGCTATCTTTTCGAATGGTACGGTCGATGACTCGAACAATGTAAAAGTTCGTTAGGGGTCCAGTAATTCCTGCAAGGGAAGATCAGAACTCGTGTTCGGGTGTGATAATGTCAGACAATATCCCATGACTACGACAATGTCTCACCGTTGCTATTCCTGGCTTCATTCAGATATGACTCAAGCGAACGTGATCATAGATCCTGGGTACGTAGTGCTGAACATTCGGGTTGAAGGTCCGTCATAATGTCTGGCCCAACGTATAAATGCTGGAAGTTCTACCCTCTAGGTGACCTGTGACCCTTGATTGTTACACGCTGCTCTCAGGTTCTTCGTTATTATGCCGCAAGCCAAGATGTAAGTGATATATTTTAGATGAACGGACAAGCTATAACTTTTTTGAACAGTTATTATGACTTGGATGCTGATCTGGGTGTTCTGACCAACAAGAAGATCGTCTTTCTAGGGTAAACAAAAAATGCTTGTTGAGTGCGTGAGGCTAACATCCTTTAGTTTCGGCAACCAAGGATCTGCACAAGCGCAAAATCTGCGTGACTCTGGAATTCGCAACGAGCAAATTCTAATCGCTAATCGCATCGATTCATATGCCGATACAGCAAGGGAAAAGGGTTTCACAGTCGAGCACGATTTCGCAAAGGCAGCAGAGATTGCAGATGGTCCGTCCCTTTCAGTGGCTCTCATTTACTCACTGACATTTGGGAAAACAAACGAAGTGTTGTTTATTCTCATCCCCGATCAGGTGCAACCTCGTGTATTCAACGATCAGTTCTATCCAAAGATGAAGTCCAATGCAACCATTGTTGTTGCTAGCGGATATAATGTCTTTTATGGTCTCCTCAAGTTTCAACCGAACCAGAATGTGGTGATGGTTGCTCCGCGGTATCTACATGGCCCGTGCAGTTAACCTACAGTGACTGATGGAACTCATAGTATGATTGGATCTTCAGTTCGATCGCTATATGAAAAGGGCCAAGGATTCCCTTGCTTCGTATCTGTTGAGCAAGATGGGACTGGAAACGGTTGGGCGGACGCGCTCGCACTTTCTCGAGCCGTCGGTGCGACGAAGAAGGGTGCCATTGCATCCTCCGTGCGAGAAGAAACTATGATGGATCTCTTCGCAGAACAAGCACTGTGGCCCAACATCATCGTTTTGTTCAGGTGGGAAACGGAAATCAGTATAATCGGGGGTTTAACTGAGGGTGGTCATTCAGAGAGGCGTTCAACATTCTTAAAGAAGCCGGGTGCTCAGATGAAGCCCTCTGCTATGAAATGTGGGTCCCCCGTCTTCTTAAATGTCGCCAATCACTGAGAGCTTCCAGGTGGATGTCCAAGGAGCCTGCAGAGATATTTGAACGGGCCGCTGATGACGGCTTTGTGACACAAGTATGTAGTGCCGTTAATTTTATTCAGCGCCCGATATCTTTTGTTGATTCATCGGAGAACAGCTAAAACATCATTCCGTTGTGTCGCAATACGGGCAGCTCAGTGGTGCGCTCGCCCTCGACGGAAGTGCGATCCGTCAGCACTTTAAGGACATTTTGAAAGGAAAGGTATGTCATCCGTGGTCCAGATCGTTAAAAAGGATTAATCAATGAGGTCACAACAGATTCTCAACGGGGCATTCTGCAAAGCGTTCAGTTTGATTGAGGACGACCTGGAGAAAGAAGGTGGCGCTAATCCATTGAACGAGCTGTACAGACTCTCCGAGGAGATGGAGCTCGTCCAGGCAGAGAAGCGAGTCAGAGCCAGGTTGGCTGGTCTCCTATAGCGCTTAGAAGTACTGTTCTTCTGCTAGTATGTACATGTAACGTTTCAAAGCGCGCGTGGTGGCTGTGCGCAGGTTGCTAGCTGGGGAACGAAGTTTTCGCGTGTTTACATCATCCCTCTTGAATCGTGTCGAACCAGCAGAGCATTCACCTGCACCAACAACTTGTGATGTCCGCCAACGGCATGGATTTTGACATGTCACCAAGCAGGAAATCGTACGTTTCTCCTCCATTTTGTTATACGGAGGCGCTTGTTTAATTGCCTTTTGCTAGGTCTCGCAATCTTTCTACTGACACCCATCGCACCAGACCTTCTCACCGTTCGAACTCACGAGACCGGCGAGACAGAAGAAAGGAGATTGATAAAGGCGGCGAAGACAAGCGCAAGCGGAGCTGCGAAAGAGATTACCGAGACAACAGGGACAGACGAAGCAGGTCTCGCGAGAGGTCCCACAGGGACAGAGACCGCGAGAAGGACAGAGACCGCCGTCACCGCGGCGGTGACAGGCGTGAGGGAGGAGAGAGTCGCCACAGAGACCGTGACGACAAAGAGAGACGCCGAAAGAGAGACGAAGGCGAAGAGTCCCCAGAACTAAAGGACCACGAGGAGCGATCCAAACGCAAGAGACACGACGAAGTCGATGGCTCATTTCCTCCACCCTCTACTGCCGGCCAACCCAAGGATAGTCCTCGAAGCAGGACTTCTGACCGTAGAGATCGCTCACGTGATCGTAGGTACGACGACAGGAGGACAAGGGATGCTCGCGACGAGTTTGATGATCTGCCACGGAATCGAAGGGACAGAGAACGTCGTGAGGCAAGGCCCCTTCCCATTGAAAATGCACCACTTGAGGACGATGAATTTGACAAACGCTCTATAAGACGAAGCCCGCCCATCATGTAGGCTTTTCAGTTTTCTCGTTTCTTGTGTCCTCACCCTTCCTGCTGCTAGACGTAGCTCTCCGAAATATGATCCCCCCCCTACTGAAGATTACAACCCCGATGAACCCAAGGAAGACGATTCTGAAGCCCGGTCTGTCTTTGTTTCTCAACTTGCCGCTCGTCTCACGGCGCGTGACCTTGGGTGCTTCTTTGAAGACAAACTGGGCGAAGGAACTGTGATGGATGCTCGTATTGTCACTGACAGGCTTTCCCGTCGATCCAAAGGGTAAGGATTGTGTTCGCGTCTGCCGTGACTTTCTGTTCATTTTTTTTTTTCAGCATTGGCTACGTGGAATTCCGTTCCATAGATCTAGTCGAGAAAGCTCTTGCCATGAGTGGCACAGTTGTAATGGGTTTACCTATGGTAGTCCAGTTGACTGAATCAGAGAGGAACAGGCTTCACCCAGGAGACGGGTCAGGTGCATTGTTTGCGTATAGTATTCAGCTAACATTATGTTCTAGGAATCTGAACCTACCACCCGGTGTCAATGCTTCCCATGGGGCAATGCAGTGGGTCACTTTCCTTGGTCAAATATATGCCGGAGACTTACAAGAGTCACTTTGCAGATTATATGTCGGTTCCTTACATTTCAACCTCACGGAATCCGATATCAAGCAGGTCTTTGAACCTTTTGGTGAACTGGAATTTGTTGATCTGCACAGGGATCCGATGACTGGCAGAAGCAAGGGTTATGCATTTGTGCAGTAAGTCCTTTTACCTTCTTCTGAAACTTACTTCACTCGTGTGCTCATGCTATTCTGACAGGTACAAAAGAGCCGATGATGCTAAAATGGCATTAGAGCAGATGGAAGGTTTTGAGCTTGCGGGCAGGACGGTACGTATTTGGTTGTGTCCTTCACGTGCGCTCCCCTCATAGTTCCTTAGCTGCGAGTAAACACTGTACATGAGAAGGGCACAGTGAAGTATACTCAGCAGGATTCCTTGGAAGAATCTGGCGGTAAGTCTATCCATGATTTGACGTGTGTCGTCTGGGTATTGATGGTTATTCAAGGTGGTAATTTGAACGCAGCATCACGTCAGGCACTAATGCAGAAACTTGCCAGACTTGAGCCGACACCCAAGCCTCTGCCTGTGTATGATTGACTCTCCGTTATTTTTAGCATATACTCACCCAGCTCCTGAAATTGTAGTACCAAACCAAACATTCCTCAGTCCATGCAATCACGTTCTGTTCTACTGAAGAACATGTTTGATCCGGAAGAGTTAGTAGCCACCTGATTCCAACCTCGGCAAACCAGCTAATCTCTTTACAGAGAAACAGAGCGTGATTGGGATAAGGACCTTGCTGACGATGTCAAAGGTGAATGCGAGGAGAAGTACGGCAAAGTTGATGCCATTAAGGTCGAAAAAGACAGCCAGGTAGGTTTTTCTTTTTCGATTGGTATCTCCAGCTGATCGCGAAACCAGGGCGAGATCTATCTGAAGTTCAACGCCATCGATTCTGCAAAGAAAGCCATCCAAGGATTGAATGGGCGATGGTTTGGAGGGCGCCAAATCACTGCCGCGTTCATATCCGACGCTATCATGATGGCTCACCAATAAATTTGCACGCAACACTAACTTGACGAATAGTTCATTGCAGAATACACACGTGTCAGAACATGCGTCTTATTAATTCTTCTGAGTTCTAGGCAGTTTTCTCACCTTCAAAAATGTTGCCTGTACATACGTTGTACGGGACCGTGCACAGGCAGGTTTACTTGTTCCTGCTGTACTATCAGTTTATCCCCTCGATGAAAATGTTCCAGTAGATTGCCTCGTGATTCGAAAATAGCAGATCAATTCTTGAAGTAGGAGGGTCCTGGAGCACCTAAGATCTCAGCACTCTGCTCCCACGACCACTTCAGCTTCCCCCAGAACAATTCCTTCCGTGCTACGGAGAGCAATATCGGGCCGCCATAGATCCGTAGATGGGGATTGCTTTGGCACATAACGTGAGATATCTGCCCACAGGGTATTGTTACTTAAACCCCTGCCTGTCGTATTTCGGTTTGGGACTCATCTGCGCGCCTTCTCCCAGACCTCATGATGCATTGGATGCATGGTCGTTGATCTCGTGACATGACGACCGCGGAATCCCTCTTCCGCAATGAACGTCTGGTCGATTGCCAACCGGTTTTGCGTGGTTCCGCGGGCATCAATCACATAAACGAAATAAAAATAAAGGTAATTAGTCATGAGTGTCTGAATGATCACATCGATAGACAAATAGATAAGACCGACGTACTTTCCAAAGTCTTGTGTAGGACGCGGGACTCCACAAGTGTCTAGCTCTAGCATTCCGTTACCCATACTTCAAGTACCATTTACGCCATGGCTTCGATCCAGAAGATCAATAGTTCGGAACGGCCACAACGACCCCTGTACTGTGCGCGTCATTTCATCCTCCCTAGTTGAATTGCCTAACCGAATGAATAGCCCATGCTGTGAAGGTGTCCGGACTGATCTTCCTCAGCGGTCAAACTCCCGTAGACAAAGAAGGGAAAGCCGTCCCAGGGGACATTCAAGCTCATACTGTATGTCGCAGGAGATCCCTTGATTTAGAGAGGATCACTTCTACGATTCTAACAGAGGCAATGCTTGAGTAATCTTACCGACGTGCTCGATGCTGCCAATTCCTCCTGGGACAAGGTCGTCAAAGTCAATATCTACCTGAAGAGCATGGACGATTTTGACAAGGTCAACGAAACCTATACTCAGGTATACCACTTGACAGGTTTGTGCTGTGTAGAATCTCACACCTGACATGTACAGTTCG